>JABXWE010001215.1:0-52072 GCA_014611495.1 Limonius californicus
GTACCATGCCGTCTACCCCCATGCAGCAGATCTCTGGTGCACTGGATAGTATCCCGCAATGCCCCATGTTATAGCCCACGTCCTTCCATAAGTTTAGTTGCTTTACTCTCCAGGCCGCTAGCAGTGCCTCCGACTTCACTACCATTGGCAGTGCTGGGAGCCCTATTAGCGCCTCGAGAGCAGCTGTTGGTGTTGTTCTTAGTGCACTCGTAATGCCCACACAGGCCAAACGCTGCACTCGGTTGAGGATTGTTCCCAGTCTTTGTGTATCTGCGCCTTTCCACCAGATAAGCGGTGCATACGTGATGATGGGTCTTACCATGGTTATGTACATCCAGTGTACTACCTTTGGTTTGAACCCCCAGGTTGTGCCAAAGGCACGTCTGCAAATCCAAAAGGTTGCAGTTGCCTTCCTTGCTCTTTCCTCTACATGGTGTCTCCAAGTAAGTCTCTGGTCAAGTATGACGCCCAGATATTTTACTTTGGAGTCCCAGGTTAGAGGAGTGTTGTATAAGGTAAGGGCCCTTTCTTGAAGGTTCCTTCTTTTGGTAAAGAGCACTGCTTTGGTCTTCGTTGGGTTGACCGCCAGCGAATGCTCCCTGCACCAGCGTTCTACGGTATTCAGTCCATGTTGAGCAATCTCTAGGACTGTCCCGTGGAATCTCCCAGTGGCCAAGACTACTACATCATCCGCGTAACCTTGAGTATAAAGACCTTGATTGTTTAGGTCAGTGATCAAGCTATTTACTACCAAGTTCCACAGCAGGGGAGAGAGTACTCCCCCCTGCGGGCACCCTCCCGCGCGCCGGTTTTGGTAAGAATACTATCTTGGATACCCTCCAGGCCATTGGAATGTAGCCTAGAGCCAAGCTAGCTCTGTATAATTTGCAGAGAGTATCGATGAGAGACTCCAGCCCTTCACTGAGAAGTGCCGGAAAGATTCCATCGTCCCCAGCTGCTTTGAACGGAGCAAAACAATTGATCGCCCACTTCACTTTTTCATGTGTGACTATTGAGTTGGCCTTATGCCAGTCCCCACGGGTTATACGAGTGATATTGTTCCCACTCTGTTGTATGTTGGGTGTTGCTGATGCCCCAGGAAAGTGGGTCACTAGTAACAAGCTTAAAGCTTCCTGCTCAGATGATGTATAGTCACCCGACGGCTGTTTAAGCGGCCCCATTTTGCATTGGGGGTCCCGTGCTAAGGCCTTGTGTAGTCTTGCTGCTTCGGGTAGGGATTGAATCCCTTCGCAGAACGACTTCCATGACTCTCTTTTCCTCTGCCGTATGGCTGTTTTGTATCGTCTCTGAGAAAGTTTGTAGTTTTCCCAGTCCGTTTCATTCTCGGTTCTCTTGGCCTTATTCAAGAGACGTTTTGTTTCTTTACGATGGCGATCTAGGGTAGTGTCCCACCAAGGAACATTCTTCCCTGATCTTGCCACCACTAGGGGGCAATTCCCTTCGTAAGATCTTATTACAGCTTGTTGTAACAAATCTGCAACTATATCAACATCTACTGTATCAGCCACCCTTCCAGGTACAGTCCCCATGCGAGCCCTGAGGGACTCCCAATTAGTTCTGGCTGGGTTCCTGTAACCTTTAGGTTGGCTGGCCATAGATGTGAGTGTGAAGATTATGTGTCGGTGGTCTGACAGGGAAGCTTCATTGGATACTGACCATCCTTTGATGCCCTGTAAGAGATTTGGTGAACAAAGTGTGATATCAATTACCTCCTTTCTTCGCTGTGTCACAAAAGTTGGTTCGTTGCCTTGGTTTAGAATCACCAGGTCAGTGGATGAAAGGTATTCCAGTAGACTGGAACCCCTTCCATTGATGTCTGTGCTCCCCCATATGGTGTGGTGAGCATTGGCATCGCATCCGATGAGGAGATCCTTTTTCTTCTCCTTACAGTGTTGCACCAGATCACTGAGCTCTTTCGAGGGCGGTGGATCATGGCGAGTCGTAAGGAAAGTAGGCCGAGCAGACAACTACCTCCTTGGCTTCATCCTCATTTTTAAGTATCAGGGTACCAGCTGTTAGATCCCTGCAACAAAATTTAGGCATGATACTTATATTCACGTTCGATGAGGCATAAATACAAGTCCTGGGGGTTTCGTATGGGGAACTGTATATGAGTTGCCCTTTACTGATATTTAGCCCTTTAACTTTGCCTTGGTTGCACCATGGCTCCTGTATAAGTGTGCTCCACTGACAGCCGCCTGCTTAAAACACCACAGGCTGCTATGCAGTGTTGCAAGTTAATCTGGATGAATGAGAGGTCATTGCAGCCCATTGGGCAGCCTTTACCTCTCCTCCTCCATCGGGGTGGAAGCCGGGCTTTCTGTCTCCTCCACTAGGGATTCGACGGTTGGCGCCTGAGGCGCGGCCTTCACCGTCTTGGTATCGAGTAACCGGAAGGTTACGGCCCAAGCCGTAGAAGGGCGAGAAACTGAATTTCTCCAGGGCAGCAGCTGTGGATTCGTCCACGCCCAGAATTAGCCTAACTCCCTTCGGGGAGGTTTGCACCTTCCGGTCATAGACCCTCCACAAGCGTGGCCTGAAGTCAGCATTCTGCCGCCCCAGTCGCTTGATGACAGTGTCGGTCTCCGTTGCCGGTCCCGGGATCCATACTGAAGCACGCTTCAGCTTTGGGATGGCGCTGTAATCTACAATTTGCAGATCCGCTCCTTCCACTATGTTGGAGCTGGAGATTAGCTTCCTCAGCCACTCTTTGCTCCCGTCGTCGGCGCAGGAAATCGCCAGTACTCCCTGCGTCAGCGTTGTATCATGGATGCAGGGAATGGTTTCCTCTTCCGGGACCCCATCCAGTGCCTCCATGATGGCGCCTCTAATCTTCTCCTCCAGTTCCTGGGAGATCACCACATCTGGGTGTCCACCCATAAGGATGGCCACCCTCAGTGAGCTCTCCACAGCCCTGGCGTAAGAAGTAGAGGGTACTTGTGGGCGGTACTTCTTTGATGCCGGTTTTGCATCGGGAGGAGTCTCGCCCGCTGTTCTCTGCCTCTTCGTAGAGGCTGCGGCCTGGGTTGCAGGTTTACCCTGAGGTGCCCTGGTTCCCTGGCCTGTTTCTTGCCGTGCACCCGAAGGTCCCGGCGCTGGTGTCGGTGCTCCGGCCTTTATGGCCTTCTTCCTCTTCTTCCTTTGGGCACCCGACAGATGTTTCTTTTTGTTTGGAGGAGGGTCTGTCCTAGGACTTCCCTCGCTCTCCATTAGTTGAGGTGCCGCCACCGGAGTGGCACCCTCGATGGGTAGTTGAGGTTCCACCTTCGAGGTGGCGCCCTCTATGTTGGAAGTATCGTCCTGGGGACGTCATTCCGGGGGGGGTTTTCTGTGATCATTCATATTGATCCCACGAGTAACTAGCAAATAACGGTCCGCTCCCGCAGAGCCTGATACGGGAGTAAGGCTTCATACTGTAGAAGTATCGTAGGCATCGTTCGTGACACTAATAACCCGTAGTGCCACACAACCCTCGGCACGATAGCTACCACCTTAGTTTCGGGGATTTATTTTCGAGGTTTACTCTTCTAGAACCGCCGCCTTCCGTATAAACAGGGTCACCTCTAGTAGGAGTGGCTCTTCACCACGGGCGGACGATCTTCCAGTGTGAGAGGCTAGGGCATCTCAAGTGATTTTACTCAGTTGGTTGCTGTGGTACGCGTCAACACTGGCTGGGTTGCCATCTGTTCACTTTCAGGCCAAGGTCTTGGAGTATGATCAAGAGCCCCACTTAAGGGGAATAATCAGAGGCCCCAGTGCATCCCGGTCCCGGTTGCGGGGCCGGGGGACCATGGTGGTTCCCTCAGTGTTCAGGTAGCGGTCCTTGACCCCTGGAGTTACAAGACGGCGGATTCCAACTTCTTTACCATCAATATTTATTGTGTTGTGATTGTCTATTAAATTGTCTACAGATTGTTTGGTAGCGAGATATACACATATGCGGTTGTTCGAAATTCTCGAGGCAAATAAAATGTTTTTCGGTTCAACTATATTGCCAGCTGCGACTATATAATCTTTCAAGGTTGGGCCTTCCACTGCATTGAGGATTATTGCTTGTTCTTTGCTTGGAAAAACATTAGCGGGTGGAAAGTTAATAACTTTTCTGATTTGAACACTTTTGTTTTTTTCGGGTTCTGTAATGTTAAGGGTATTCATTTGTTGAGATTCTAGAAGGCTTCTGTAGTCAGAAGTCTCCATTCTTGAAGGAGTCAGATTATATTGATTATTTATTAATGTATTAACTTGGATTGAAATTGTTTGCTGGTAGATTTATCATATTTGTATGTGTTGTTCCCACCTGTGCACAAAACGTGAAACAGGTAAAGGAAAAAAGAGGACACAAATTTTAATTAAAAGGAAAAAATAGGCTAGGTTTGGGGAGCACCCCTAAAATTACTCTTACCGAGTTCTCAATAAAGCAATTTAACTATTTAAGTTCAAAACTTGCTTTTAAAACACTAAAAGGTCGGAACTCGCGCGTGCACGTGTTCACCAATCGGCCACTCCACCTATTCCCGTAGATGGACATGGGCGATCGGAGTTAGCGGAGATGTAAACTCGACGGAGTAACTGAACGCAACGCGAACATGCGTTGGTCAAAAATATTACACCATATGGCGAAATATGATGCAATAGTTCTGGAAGGAAAATAACACGTGCGACTTTCGAGAAACAAAGATTTCCGAGAATTGTTTCTGATCCGCAAATCTAACCTACAAAGGGAAACTTCAAGGCTTTGCGGAATTGACCCCTCATAAATTAAATTTTAAGAAAATACCGGAAACTGTAATCAACATAAAAATTGCAATTGAAATAGAAATATGATTCCTATGAAGCAGCAATTAGAATATTGCTCTAATCCAGAAGGAGCGGCACAATAAGATGAACATAACAATATACCAGCAGACAAAACTTGTTTACATCGTCTTTCTTATCTATCACCAAGTTCGAAAGGGCATCTTTCGACTTTAATTCGCTTATCGCTATACATTTCATATATTCGATAAATTTTTGTGTTCTTCATAATTTCAATTTTAACTCGTAACATATCTCACATTTTAAAATTGGATTTGTTGTTTGCGCGTCTTAGAAATGAATATAGGCAACTTGTAACACCTACCTCTTTACAATTCTTATGGCCTAAAACGCAATGCACGATGACGACAATAGCTTAGCTTATGAGTTATGACCCTCTTATCTCTCTATCTATAGTTGCCGCCTGAGGAATTTTACCTGCCTATTCTTCAGTGGCGGCTTGTACTAAAGGGCACGTGGTCACCCAACCACCAAGATAAACACAGAAAGAAATTCGCATGTAATTCAGTGCATTATTTTAATTTCATTATTTTAACGATGGTATGAAATTTTCCTTCCGCACCACAAACGCGGCTAACAGCCTCAAAACTATTTTCCGGGGAACGCTCTGATTTGTACCTATTTAGAGGATGATTCGGTTGCCTATCGGTTATCTTCGCTATACGCGATATACCAGACGAATGGGGCACCGAGCACATTGTTCCCGTTTGCAGTCAACGTTTGAATGTGCACTTTGGAGAGCTGTTTTCGCGCAATCGCGCGTTTGAAATCAAAGATGAAAGTGACGTTTTTTCAATGATGGAAGTTAATTGTGTGCAAAAAGATCGACTGAACGCATTGGCGGTCCTATCAATAGAAAAGAAGTTCGTCCAGTCTATCCCGGATTTTGACAACAAAGTCATAGACTCTTTTCCAGCATGAAAAATAGGAGAATGGATTTTATGTACAAAAAATAGGTAAGTTTTTTCTTGTGCCCACCCTTTTCTTAACTCACGAGCCGCCACTGCTATTCTTATTTCTGGGATAACGAATAAATAGGTATATTTATGACTAAACAGCGGAATGAGAGTGTTTAGTATGGTCTATTTTGTATGCCAAATTTTGTCTGTATACAAGGTGAACTATTTTTCAAATCGATCGTGCTTATCAATTATAACAGAAAAAAGTGTTGGAATATTTTGCATGATAATGGTCATTTCTTGGAAAATGATTAGTTTGCCGATCAACGGAATGTTTGGAAGATAGTTTTTCAAGCACTTGGCAGGCAGTGTTATGTATACAATATACATTATCTATAGCTAAATGCAATACCAATATATGTATTAACCATTTGGCAATTAATATTTTGAAACACTGAAAAATGTTTAGTATTGTTGTGTAATTAAGTATAATGTGGTTTTGTCTGTGTTGTACTCTTTTTCTACGTATTATTTCTGTGTATTATTTGTTGGAATAAATCAAATCATCTAATACGATAAAAGCAGTTTCTGAAATTTTTGTAGATACCTATAATAATTAGGACCGCATGATAACAACAAAAATTATCTTTTGGACTAATAGTAACCGAGTTGAATTCATTTTACATGTAGGGGAATTGTGTCTAAAATGTCATAGTATGATTTTTAATATTTGCATGCTTATTGTGCTGCCATTTACACGAAAAACATGATTCTACTGTGTATCAGTCGAACTTTGGTTGTGATCCGTATTAAACTGCAAGTATTACTGCCAAATGTGTGTTGTGCTTGGTGAAAAGTTTTTTTGCTGTGCTAGTTTAACAATGGATTTCTCAGGTGAGTGTGATTATTTTATTCAAAAACTTATCGCATCTTAATTGTGGGACTTTAATGAACACGCTAATGATTCGGTTTGCTTTTGTGGATACTGGAATGTTTTGAGGTTATATGTAAGGTGTTTCTCTCACAGATTATATAGGGATTTAGATAGGAAACTGCCTAATACGATTTTGTAGCCAGGTTAGCGCCATCTGCAGAGTTGTTCCCCCCAAAAGTTTCGACCGCTGCCGGTTTTAAACCTTGCTAAAATTTGTATTGTGGTTGTAACATATGATCAAAAAAATTCAAAGTTAGAGTGCTTAAGAGGCTAAGACATGCCTCTAACTTAAAATTTTTTTGATTACATGTTATTTCTCAAAGAGGACTATGCACACCAATAAAATACTTAAGTAATATAAAGTATTTTATTTTATAAAAATTAAAAATATGATAATTCGTCAGGTTACTGTAAAAACCGTTTGTCACAAATATGACTTTTAGGGAACAAGAGAAATCAAGTTTATAATATGTTGCAAAAATCATACAAGAAATTAAGATGGCCACCTCGGCTTCTTCTGCAACTGCTATTCTTTTGAGAAAGTTTTGCATCACATTTTCGCACAACTGTGGCTTTATTTGACCAATAACGGCTCGAAAATTTTCTTTGAGCGCTTGATTTGTTTGTGGGCCATCAGCGTAGACTTTTTCCTTCACGTAACCCCAAAGAAAAAAGTCTGCTGGTGTGAGATCGCACGATCTGGAAATTTCTCCCTCAATAGTGCAACTGTTTCGTGGCTTGTGTGGCTCGTAGCACCATCCTGCTGGAAATAAAGATTTTCTACGTCCATGTCGTCCAATGTAGGCCAAAGGAAGTCAGTTAGCATCCCACGGTAGCGTTCCGCATTGATTATTACTGTAGCACCTTCTTCATTCTCGAAAAAATACGGTCCGATGAGACCGCCTGACCGAATACCGCACCAAACCGTCACTCGATGGGGATAAAGATTTTTCTGGACTATTGTTTTAGGGTTTTCGGCGCCCCAGATGCGGCAGTTCTGTTTATTGACCAAACCCGGAAGATGGAAATGGGTTTCATCGCTAAACATGATTTTTTTGTCAAAATCATTGTCACCTGCCTGCATTTGCAACACCCAATCAACGAACGTTCGGCGTTGTGCATGGCCCGCTGGCTTTAATTCTTGGGTCAATTGCATTTTATAAGCATGCAGGCTAAGATCCTAGTGCAAAATGCGATGAAGGCTGGGCTTTGAAATGCCCAATTGCTGGGAACGTCTTGGGATACACAAACCCGGGTTTTCAGCAACAGCGGTAATGTTCTCAGCTGACCTGGCGATACAAGTTTGAACTGGCAATTTTACATCAGTAACTTGTCCCTTTTGCTCAAATTTAGTAATAAGTTTCACAATGGCACGGCGAGAAGGTGATTCATACCGACCGAAAACACGACGAACGCTGAGAACTGTCTGGGCGAAATTTGCACCATACCTATTGATGATGAATTTTCACTATTTCTATACGTTGTTGGAGCGTATATGTTTTCATTTTCTCAAATCGTACTTTTCACTTGACAAGTGTCAAACACTCAAGGCCCTCCATTCAACAGTTTAAAAATGCCAGGAAATTTAAAATGGGACCTCTTAATAGAAAACCCTTCAAAATCTGTGACAGCGACTGAAGCTCAAGAACACGTGATTACGCCAAGCACGCCATGACAGAATTCGAAGCATGCTTATTTATGAAAATATTTGAAAATTTCTAATAGCACAGCAAGCAATAGCACCATCTATTGAATTGTTCGCCTCTTCTATCTCTGTCTTACAAACATAAATCATTTCGTTCCATTTAACATAACGGCCCCTGCCTCCAATCGGTATATAAATTTGATTCGTGACACATTGCCATTCTTACTTAAAGAAGTGGATTTAAATATAAAACGGCGTCTGTGGTACCAGCAAAATGACGCCCTCACGCACTATCAACTGGTTCAAACGGGCGTCTATAATACATTCATAAAAATGTAAACAAGACCGTGTGATAAGTATTTTGTGTTTCCTATTTTTACAATTTTTGCTCGTAGTCTCCCATGTTTGGGCAGCTGTATGGCCGTTTCTTGATTTGCAAACTCCATGTTCTCGTACCTCGCCAATCGTCTTTTGTTAAACCCTGGACTTCCGTTGCCTCTAGGACTCCTATTTTCCTCCTTTCTGGTGGGATGCAGTTCCACAGCGGCTTAGGCCATCGTGAATCATCCATTAGCTTCACATGACCAAACCACAATAACCATTTTATTTCAATTTTATTCATGATGTTGCCGTCAACCTTCTGATTGCTTCAATTGGTACCCGTTAACGTTTGTATAAACTACTTACTTCAGAGCCACACGTGACAGAACTCTATTATGGTTTTGTGTATAGTTTTTCTTGTTTGTGGAGGAGGCTCGTTTAGCTTGAGCCACTACATTGATATCATTGTTGCTTGCGACTTACTCTGAAAAGCTGAGCTCAAGGTATTTAAATCTTTAGCAATTTTTTATCTCACCTGTATCAAGAATCGGGTAATTGCTTCCTTCTCCTATTACTAGATATTCTGTTTTCTGTGGGTTGACAGTGAAGCCCCATTTGCAGTTTTCTTCTTGTAATTTTCGGAACATAACGGAAACGTCTTCTTCATCAATTGCCACCAGCACCTGCTTATCCGCAAATGAAAAGTGTTGAAAGCACTTCATATCCGATAGGGACACGCATTCTACCACACTTCCTTTTTCATTCTCTCAGAGTTATGTTTACGTAAATTTTAAATAACTTTGGGGCCATGCTACTCTTTTGTTCTAAACCTTTACTAGTTTGAATTTCTTGTGACAGTCTTCTTCCCATATTGACCATGCTCGTTGTGCCTCTGTAAAGATCTCTCGCGGCATTAATATATAACTTATTTAACAGAACACTATCGTACTCTTTATAAGTGATAAAATTCTAGTAGACTACCTCTCGAGATTTACCATTTTTACCACTCTTAATAACTAGTTATTATTGCAAATTATGACTAAATATTCAATGTCCTTGACTCAGTTATTAGTAATTCATAACGCTTTCATTAACTTTTTATACGATACTGATTAATATACATTTTCTGATGGATGTTTTTAGTGTATACATAGGTGAAAGTAAAAGCTCCAAAATATAATAATTGTGACATTGGCTACGTGAATATGCTATCGTTTGTTATTACATTATCTATGTTTACATACGAAAGCTTTTAAGCTTCTACATTCAATTTCGTTAGGTGTTGTAGCACAAGCCTGCGGTAAAATTATTTTCTACAAGGTGTAAATTCCCATCTAGTGAGAGATTTTCTATTTCACGGTCAAGGTTCCTAAATAATAATACTAACAACCTTAATTCATTATCTCATTTCGCTTTAGTTATCACTATCTCTAATAGATGCGAGAATTCCTAGAGGGTTCATTCTGCTACCACTCAATTATTAACCTATTTAATAATTTCCATTAGTATGCCAATTTTACCAAATACGGTACTCTTTTCAATTCGGCTTCACTGATTAGCTCTATTAGGTTACGCTGCTGTATACCCTTCCTTCTAGGAGTCATATTACTAATTTTTTGTTGAATTTTACTCAGTCATCTCTTACGCTTTTGCTGCACAGCAAGTATTTTGTATGTATGTACGTTGTAAAAATCGAAACAACTACTATTACAGAGCAAATAACATACAATAGCAATATTTATTTCTAAAATTGTTATAAATAAAAAATTATCTGTGTATTATGAATTCGAACTGTTTTCAGCGCCGATTACCTTTCAATTTATTTAGTAATAATGTTACTTAATTTGAGAAATATGGCCCATGAACTACTAAACAATAACAAATATCAGTAAACAGTGGAGTCTACTAGAATTAGTCAAGGCCATTAGTTGTAATAATGTTGCTTTTAGAGTGATTTGTAAAAACGCGTTCACGAAAATTATGTTACCAAATGTATTTTAACAGTGCTTCTAACCTTCGAAGAGTAGCCATTTGTGCAATTATTCTACATCCTATTAAGGTTAATGATGTTAAAACCACCAACAAAAGCATTTATTTCTTAAAATGTACTACACCCGAAAAAGCAGAAATTGACACAAAAGTATTTCGTCCGCTATTCAGAAATATTAGTTTTTAAATCACCTTCACAAGTACTTATTATTTTTGGGCGCTAATCAAAAACAAAAGGAAAATTGTAAGACTCTCTTCATCCAGTATAAAATAACAATGTGTGTACATAGTATTGGAACCCTATTCAGAACAGTCACCCAAACACTAGCAGTACGAGAACTTCATTCCTTAAAATACACCTTACACTACCTATCAAGTGAAAATGTGGATGTAAGCAATAAACAAATCATCCTACTCTTTTACTTACCAATACTGTAAACAAAATTGAATCGTAAGGATTTTATACCATTTTTAATTAAACTAAAAAATGAAAACAAAAACTTTGAGATATTGAGTTTTGAGTTCTCGAACCCAATGAAATCTCATATCTTTCAATTTTTATTTTAATTATCTTTTAGGATTGTATACAAATCAACGAAATAAATAAAGAAAAATGCATTACTTTATTCGTAAGTTATGAACATGTTTCTAAACGTAAAATGAAATAAAACATATACAGGGTGTCCCACGACGTGAGGTTACTACGTCGTGTAAGTAATCGTTAGACCAAATATAGTTAAAAATTCTAATAAATTTATCTCCTAAAGTAAACCGTTTTCAAAATACAGAGTGTTAAATTATTATTTATTAAATACTTACAATTTTTAAAAATCTAATAGGTATTTTTATTTTAGTTGAAATTCACTGTGAAGTTGTTCAAAATGGCCACCGTTGCTCTTGAAACACAATAATTCTCTTTTTAAGAAAGATCTGGTTGCCGTACGTAACATATCATTTTTATTCCGAATTAGTTCTGCTGCCTCAAAAATGCATCTCCTAAGATCTTCAACCGTCTCTGATGGTGTTTGGTGTACCATATCTTCCATATGGCCCCACGAATAATAATCTAAACAAGTTAAGTCCGGAGATACTGGGGGCCAGGGGTGCTGTTCTCCTCTAAACAAATTTAAATATCTGTCGTGGTTAAATGGTTCCCAAAAACGAATGGACCAATGAGCATGTTATCAATAATTGTACACCAGATATTCACTGAAATCCTATGTTGATAATTTGACACGGTGATTTCATATGGATTCTCCAAATCTCAAGAGTAGCTGTTCTTTCTGTTCATTAATCCATTCGTTGTAAAATGTTGCCTAATCCGGGAATAAAATTCTATTATGTAGGTTTCGATTTTAAATCATCCAGCGGCAAAATTCCATACGACTAGCGAAATCTGTAAGTAAGAGGTCTTGAACAGGCTGGAAGTGAAATAGATATAAACCATGACGTTTTAATGTTCTCCAAACTCCCATTCGTGGTACATTAACTTGTACAGGTACACAACGAACAGAGGTGCTGGGATTATTATCAGATTCTCGCAGTAGGTATGTTGTCCTCATTGTCTAGTACTTGCTGTATTAGACGCTCAGTGGACGATTGCGGGAAAGTTCCGTGTTCACGTAGGTGGTTGTGCACTCGTGGGAAAACGTCGACGGTCTGCTAGTCGCCGATTTGGAAATCCCAACCCATATTCTCGAGCAGCTGCTACTAAGTTTCCATCACAAAAACCATACATGTAATAATTGATATCGGCGTTCTGTCGCGTTGTAAAAATAAACATTATCAACACCGTTAATAAGCGCAAGCAGAGAAATCAACTTTAAGGTATTTTACTGTTTGACATAGAAGTAAATAATATCAATTGCATAGCAACGTAGACAGTTTGTATCAAATACCACTTAATATAATTTATTGTTTCGGCGGCTTCAGTATTTAACTAAAGCAGTAGTGACCTCACTTCATGCGACACCCTGTATGTAAACAATGGCTTCAATGATACAGAACGAAACATGAACTTACGAAAACTTATTATTCAATTTATTTATTCGTCCGTAAGCTCAACATTTCTGTAGTGGCTAACGGATTTGATGCCAACTGAAAACTATTAATCATATATATAAAATAGTTACACAAACTTTAATGAACCGATACCATGCATAAAGAAAACATTTCATCATTCTTAAAGTGCTTTTTTGAGAATATTATACGGATTCTGCCATAGTGAAACTTCACGTGGGACTATTCGGGTTTTAAAAATTCTGATCTCGTATGTCCTACAACTTCGATAACCAGTTAGAAATTATTGAGCAAATTTGTTTCAAAGTGAGCACCTTAGTATACCGTACAGTTAGAATTGCATGCAACTAATTTAACAAACTTCATCGTTAATGTCTGGGTCATTTGCTATTTGATTCGTGGCACTTACTAATTCATTGCGTCAGTTTGCCTTCTGTAGATGCCCCAGAAGCTTCACGTATCCCAGTGTTAGTAATCCAGGAATGTAAGATCTCGCAATCTCTGGACAAGCAATCAAGTCTGCTTAACCGATCCCACCATCTTCAAACAATTCAATACCTATATATTTTTATTTGATAATGTAGAGTTAGAAAACACTAATTATTACTACAGTATGATTAACAAGAATTTCATTAAAGGTTGGCTGTGGAAAACAAAGGGCATGTCTTTATTTAATCCATACAGTACATAACGTAATTCTGCAGTCATTGCGAAGTAAATGTATTTTTCTTCAAGTCTTTCACAATCGGTCAAAAGAATTGGTAAACAAACCTTGATGGATTCTGTAAAAGTTCTTTCGGAATGATTGGTAAACAAAACTTGTAAAGTTCTGTAGATATTCAAAAGAATTCAGGTTAGAACACCATACACGTTTGTTAACGTATTTTTCTGTTCTGTTAGTCTTTTTTCGTCTATACGTATATGTTGGTTATGGAATGACAGAATAAGAAGAGGTTACACAATTAAAACTGAACAGGTAAGATACGATATTAGCTGCACAACCTTGTATACAGCCAATGGTTAAAAATGTGTATTTACTACATAGTGAAAGCATGTTGTAAAGTAGAAAGAAAACGGTATGCTCCTACATGTAATGTGAATTATTTTAAATTAGTTGGTTTTAGTGGTAGTGGCTTTAAACACATTTTTTATACCAACAACAACCTTCATTGTCCCACTACCGCGTACAGATCTCTTATCTGCAACGTGCTTCTCCTCGCCCCTAAGGTAGAAGCACGGGAAACCTACTTTTTAACTTCGATTCCGAATGACAAAAATTCCAGAACAAGTTTTTGGTATTGAGAACTCAATGTTACCAACCGGATTGGGAAATTGTGTATGGTGTGTTACAGCACAGGATTTTAATACGTTGCGAAGTAATGCTTGATAATTGAACTTGAACGATGATTAATGTGCTCTACCAACTGAGCTCCCACCATACATACGATTCTTTATTTAGATGGAATATTGTTATTTTTTTTAATAACCAAAAATTTCATTGTACTGATATTTAGACTCCCTTATAGTAAGTTTTGGTGATTCTTTATTAAAGTTCTTAAAACAGTTTGTATAGGATTAATTGATGTTCATCAAACAATTCAAACTTTGACCTGGGTCGGGTGCGAAAGGCTGTAAGGAACTTCTACGATAATCAATTTATATTGCAGAGTGGTTGAATTTTCAGTAGCCAGCTTATACCTACGATAGTATTACAAAAAGAGTTATTGAAAAAAGTTTCTTAGTTTCACTTTATCGATATCACAGCGACAATAATAATTTTTCATGGTCTATTAGTTTGTGGGAAAATGCCTAATTTGGGTTTTTCAAATAGAACATCCTGTATATTTTTTGTCAGAGTATTCTATCTTAAATTCTCTCATCATTAATGTATACTCAGTCAGGATTCGAATTCCGATAAAACCAAAAAAGATAAATAATAAAATCACAATAGTTGGACACGACCGTCGGGATTCTTTTATTTTCATTTAAAAATAACGTGTTAGTTTGTTTGGCTGGTTTTAATTATTTAATTATTTAATTTAGTGAAGTTTTCATAAATTGCTTTATCCACTATTCACATAATTAACAATGTTATTAATATTAGGGAACAGCCAGGGCGAGTTAGGTAATAGATTCCAATTTCCTAGGTATTAGTCAGCCAACTCAACTTAAATTTATCAGTTAGTTGATTTTACTATTTCATTTGCACATTCTTTAAAAAATTTAAAGTCATGTCCAAGTAGCTTTGGAATGGGGTTGCGAGGGCGGCGTGATCGGGTACGGACGTGTGTATTATCCATTGGATTTCTTCACCTGTTGTACAAAAACCAATCATTTACCTTAATTTAAATAAAAATACCTAAATACAGGTTATTTAGTTTTGCTTAATAATAACAACGTGGGAACGGGAGTGCTCGTAAAACGCTTCGGGCGAAAGTGATTAGCGACACTAAAAACAAAACAATTTTGGGGGCAAACAATAGAGTGAAAGTGCGAGGGTATCCACCCGCGGATGGAAGAGAGGAAAACCACTGCCGCCTCCACACGGTGCTACATCAAAAAGGAGAAAGAACAGCGATCGACACAGACCACAAAAACACTGAGGCTGACGCAGTTAAAAGCTAAGTGTCGCAGGCCTAAGTAGCCATTGTAGTCCTTTGTAGTCTTTAGCAGGAGTTGGTAGCACTGGTAGTCTAATAGAAAACTAGAAAAAGGGAGGGACGCGCTTTGACACTTAAATCTCCCTTAACCCAGACTAATTTCATAGAAATTACTCGCCTTTAATTAACTAATTACTTGCTTAATTGATTAATTACTTAGCAATGTTTTGATTGGTCATGCATGTAAACGTGCTGCTAGGATTTGTATTGGATGTTTATGTGATGGGGGTCGGATATGTATTTGATGTGTGTGCCTGGGGAGACATGGGAGGTCTGGGCGCGAGACGGGGGGATGTCCAAAGAGAGGTAGGAGGAGTGTGCGCGCTGGCTGAGGAATCCGCTCAGGAGTCGACTGGGGAGGGCCAGGATGGCGAGGAAAAGGAGGCAGTAAGAGGGTGAGGAGGGGGAGGGCAGAGGAGAAGGAGCGAAGCAGGTGCTGGTGGGAAGGAGGACGCTGACTATCTGGCTGTCAACGGCAGAGGGGAGGGTTGGGGATGCGAAGGAGGTACAATCCAGAGTCGACCTTCCAACTGAGTGGTAGGGCAGTGGTGGTGAGTGCGGCGACTATTAAGTGGTTGGTTGATTCCGGGGTTTCTCGGGGTCGGGGGGCATGGTCGCATAGCGGACAGTGCGAATGGGTTTGGGAGTGAATATTAAGTGGGTTGTTAGTTATTGGGAAACTAGGAGAAGTGCAATCAGTAACCTTGGAACAATACATGGATGTGAAATACGATCAATGTGAACCTTCAGTAACCTTCTAACACTACATAGATGTGAAATAAGAACACTGTGAACCTTCGATACCAAAGTTTATTGGGGCCAAATGCATAATCGCATAACGCGCAGTTTAAATAAGTTTGGGAGTAAATATTAAGTAGGTTCTTAGTCATTAGGAAACTAAGAGCTGTGCAATCAGTAACCTTAGAACAATAGATAGATGTGAAATAAGAACAATGTGAAACTTTGATACCAAAGTTTATTAGGGTCAAATGTATAATCGCATAACGGACAGTAAAATAAGTTTGGGAGTAAATATTAAGTAGGTTCTTAGTCATTAGGTAACTAAGAGATGTGCAATCAGTAACCTTAGAACAATAGATAGATGTGAAATGAGAACAATGCAAAACTTTGATACCAAAGTTATTAGGCTCAAATGTATAATCGCATAACGGTCTCGGCTACGTACTCAAAAACCACATTGATGCGTAGCTTACTAACTACCTGGTGTTGCAGCAGCGGTGTCTTGCGCTATGCATTGCAGACATGCTAACGTTGTGCAATGCCCCACCCGATCCCACCCTACCTGTTAATTCCTACCCACCTACTGACATGGGGTGGGCCTGACGTATCCAGGATCGACCCTCGAGCCCGCTCCATGTCAGATGATGATGATGACAATAGTTGGACATGACCGTCTTTTATTTCAAATCTAAAGCATTGTCACACTGCATTGTTTGACAATTGATGAGTAATAAGTTATTTCTCGTCGTTGTTCTTATGTTTTAAAGCAGATTTGAATTGATTTAAAGTTTTTGGTGTTCGTTTTCGAATTATTTTTGTATTTGCGTTCATCATTTTTTAAGTTGCTGAAATGGAAATTTATACGAATAGTGAAAAATTGGACATGTATTGTTTTCACCTGATCTATCAATGCTTGAATTTTTATAGGGGCGATGATGAAAGATATAACGGATGATCGCCTTGTCATAATCTTCAGAAACTGATAAACAAGATAACTGCAGCTTGTCGATCGGTTACACCGGAAATGTTTCAGAATACTACAAATAGGAGTCCAATGTAATGGTGAACACTTTAAACACCTGTTGAACTAGAAAGCTTTTAATTAAAATTGTTGCTGTCTGTTATTCATAAACCTAATAATAGCATGGCTCTTGTGATTTAATTATTTGACTTTTCTAGTCTTGTTGAAACGTGAATCCTAACTTGTGATACAATAATGAAAAGAGAATGTAAGGTAAAGTCGGCTGACAAAAAATATACAGGATATTCTATTTGAAAAACCAAAGTGGGACATTTTTCCCAAAAACTACTAGGCTATGAAAAATTATTATTGTCGCTATGTTATAGTTAAAGTGGAACTAAAAAAGCTTTTCCTTTGACTTTTTCTTATATATTTAAGATTACTGAAGATATATACTGGCTAAAGAAAAACCAACCACTCTGTGTAGTATACGAAAATACACACATTTAGTTTTGCACAGTCAATCCTTGAAAATTTTGTTGCTCTTACTGTAAAACTATTTTTTTTTATTTAATCCCAAATACCAGCTAGTTGCTATATGTCACGCTAAATATAAAACCAAATCTAATAATTAGGAGTAAATGATAGCAGGTTACTCTTTTAACATTTAGATACACATACACTTATACATTTTCAAGTGACAACTGCAAACTAAACTTTCATAAGTAGTTCCATACACAATTCAACGTGTCGAAGCTTCCAAGCAATTATATGAAATTTGCTGCTAATACAACGGACATTGTAGCGAAAACTAGTGTAACAATCAATTAATTAGCGTCAATTAAGATTTACAAGTTTCTGAATAATTACTCAATTAAGCGGCGATACATGACGTAGAAAGCGAAAGTCTTTGTCAGCCGACATTGAACTGGACCGGTCGTTATGAGAAATGGTGACCTACTAACCAATATGTTAGTGATTCCTTTTACACCAACGCAAATGCTTGTCATTTTTTTAATTTTACGTTTCGCAATTAACAAATTACTTCCTGAACATCACCGAGCGAAGCGCGTAGTTTAAAATTTTTAATTTTCTAAACGGTTCGTTAAATTGTCTTGAACTTGCGCAGTTTTTTTGATATTTATCTTCAACGTCCTGATGTTTATACTATATAAGGAATTCGTAATTTTGCATTTTGCAAGGTTATATGAATACCACGGTAAGAAGGAGCATATACGATGTGAATACACAGCACTCTAAGATTATGCAGTTTTAAACCATTACGGAAAGCTTACAAAATAGTTTGAAATCTTACCACAACTTATTACTTTTTATTTAAAAACTAGGCTTAAGCATAGAGCAATAAAGATATTATTGCTCTATGGCTTAAGTAAAATTTCCTTCTTAAAAATTAATTACTGCAACAATTTTTAACATTTTTGCAACAAAAAAGGCCATGATAATATGATTCCACTGAACTGAAACGCGTTTCTATATTATTGAAAACTAATGAGTATTTAAACGATATTTATTAAAAGAATGTGCTAAACGCCACCAATAATATGTGGTCGTCAGAATCTCGCCAGTTTGAAATATAGTGCAAGTGCTAGTAGTTAAAAGACTAAAGCATTTCTAAAAATAGGGCACCCAGGTGCTTATGTTTCAACGCAGAGTACAAATATATGTAATTATAAATAAACAAAAGTATCATTTTCAGGTATTTTCAATTAAGATTATTTTCAAAGCATTCGAATAAAATTGTGTATTTTTATCTTAAATTTGAGTGCTGAAATAAAATGATCGAAATGGTATCGGTGTTCGCAGGTTTTATTTTTATTCTGTGTTTATATACGTGTTAAGATATTCTGCTTTCTCTCTTACAATCAGAATAATTAGTTAAGCTATTATTTATCAAAAATTTCCTAATTGCCATTGCTAGAATTATTTTGCGTTTTTGTCTATTTGAGCGAAACCCAATATTAGCTCTTCTGAGCTTGCTTCATTAAGAAAAAAGTTGATTCAAATTAAGGCTGGGCAATACCGAAAGATTAGTATAGAGCAGAGTTTCCCAAACTCTTTCGGATTACCGCCTACTTTTATACCATATATTTCATTAGCGCTTCCCCCTTTCCCCCATAAAATCAGTCAAAAATGATACGCTAAGAATTATATTAAGATTTTATTTTATAAACAAGAGTATTATTGTACAAAGCATCTAAACGTAAATACATTATTTTTTAATACAAAAATAATTAATGCGCAGGATGGGTCTGATGCAGGACACTAATTTTTCCGCATTTGGTTCAATATTAGTAAGCAGCATCGTTAAATCGCCCCGATCGACTATATACCCTTGCTTTCTCTTTTTCGTCAAAATGTCCGTAATAGAACTGGATTTACATTCAATTAAATATGACTCTGGCAACGAAATTAATAAAATACTTTTTCATAACATTTCATAATCAATAAAAAAAATAGTATTCAGTCTTAAATTTGAAGATTCCAAAACTGGTAAAATTGCCCATGTTCCAACTTGCTTCGAACAGAACAAGCTTTCAACAAACGCAACGGCCTTCTCAGTTCATCGCCTTGCAGCTACAACTTTACAGCGCCCGCTCCGTGTTTTCCTGCGCCCCCAAAGGGGCGGTTGTGCCCACTTTGGGTATCACTGATATAAAGTTTGATATCAATTTCTACTTTAAAATGTAGATGTATTGAAGTATTTAAGTATGTAAAATATCTCCATGTAAGTATCCTAGTGCACCATAGCAAAGCGCTTCCAACTACCAAAATGTGTAAATGCTCAATAAAAACGAATGCAGTGCACTGTTTGCAAAAAATTAAGAACGCGTTAATATACATACACGTCGAGTGTTTATAATAAAGAGGAATGTATACGAATGTAATCGAGCTTATTACCAACCACTAAAATAAAGCTTTTCCAATCACTGATGAAAAAACTTGATAACCGAGCTTTCAACTTTTATTTCTAATGATTACTTCCTCGATGTATAAGATATCAATACCAACAAAATGAATTTTTCATTACCAACCAATACAATGCTAATTATGCTAACAACTACTGTGGTATCATAAATAAAAACCATGGCTTTTAAATCATATAATAATATTTATTATGTCGAATTTTCAAATTTTGTAATAAACGTATTCTATCATCTGTGTTGATTTAAATTGCACATTGTAGCACATTTTATTTGAGCAAATGAATATTGATGTCGAATTATTTCACAACGCATGACAAGTAATATTTTGTCGTTGCTCGGCCAAATATTTATCTGGAAAATTCAGAAAAGCAATCCATTGCAATAAACAATGAATGCAGATTGCAGACTCAGAGCGCATACTCATCCACTGTAATGTTTATAAATATTAAAACCCGCTTAACAAACCAACAGTGTGTGGTGGAAGAGCTATGTAAGTGTAGAATTATTGGGTCATATTTCTTCGAAAATAATAGCTATACCACTGCCACTGCAGCATCAGAAGGATGTGTAAACTGTACGTACATATTTAGCCTAACCATTTAGCATTACCGCGCCATTTTTTCTAATATTGGTGTAGCATTCGTGTGGTTACAGCAGGACGGCGAGAAAGCTCATCACTCAAAGCACACTTTGAAAATTACATTTGGTAATCGTGTAGTATCGATTCAGTACGCGCGATTTTACAGCCTATGGATTTCTCTGATAGAATTCTCTTAAGGGAACGTTTATGAGACACTACTCTCTCCATTAGAGTCTAATGGCATAACAAAAGAAATTACTGCTCCATTGTTACAAGGCGTTATATGAAATTTAAGAATTCGATTGCTCCGAGCACCTCACTTAGGAGTAGTTATATTTCCGGTGTGAATATGCAGCTTTCCATAAATTATTTTAAATATCAGCTAAGTCTATCTTTTTTAAAATAGTGGATTTAAGTAGATTAGATCTTGTACTTGGATACATTTCTAATTCTAATAATGTAATATTTTTGATAAATCAGTATCAATGTTGGATACCAGCTAAAATATAAATACTGACTATATGCAATAATGTCTACATTTCAATTGGTTGTAAGTATGCGTATTTATATAAAAAAATATATAATTTTTACGACATACTTTCAATTATTTGTTTAGTTTGTACTCATATTATTTGGAATATGTCTCAACTTTTATATATGACTGTAGAATTATAATTAACAATTTTCGAATTCAACCTGAAAGCACCGTTTACAGTTGTGTTTATGATAACAAAAAATAGTAAGACATGTTTTAATAACTTACTTCAGAACAAAAACAGTCAGCAGAATGGAACCACTTCCCTTCTTTAAAATGTTTGTTTACAATGATTTATTGAACTGGTTATCATACAAACACAACCTCAGATGAGGTATACATTCGTATTATAAGTAGTTGAAATTTTTAGCATACCAATATTTCTGAAAATTCATCTTTAAGTTACTTCTTAAACATCGTCACCCCGTCTTGCGTTGCATCACAATAATTGCTTTTTTTAACTTATATTTTACATATCCATACAGCTTAATTAATTATGGATAATTATGTACAACACCATTACACAAAATTTCTTCCCTGCAATATTTACTTTTTATTTTTAATATATTTCAAGTATTTTATCTTAAAATAGTTTAGGTCTTTAGATAATCTTGCCTGTTAAATTAGCAAAATACTTAACAATAATAAAATGGTGTAAATCCTGAATGAATAACCTAATATTTTAATAGTCGTAATTCAGAAAAGATATCCTAAAGCAAAATTTCAATTTCCTTCTCTTTGAAGTGCTAATTCTTTTAAGAAAATTCTGTCAGTTCTGCAGTTGGCCATAAATATTAGTCATGCAATTCCACAGCAAATATTTTATTTTTTATATTAAATATTATGCATAAATCCCAAAGAGATCAAATTTATAATTTTTTTAACCTTATATAGTTTTTCAAAGTTTAACAATTATTGACTGGTTCGGGAAAAGACTTCAAAGCAATAACAACTTTTATTTGATCATGAACGAAATGTGAATATTTACTCATGTATTCAAAATCTTTAAAGTTTTTTAACTTAGTTAAACAAATTATACTACATTACTGCATCCTTCAGAAGCGCTATAATGGTGCTGTCACAACCTTAGCTGTTTATATATGCCTATAATTGCATCAGCTTCATAGATTGAAGTTTTGGCAAGTTATACTAACTGAAGGTTAAGCATACAAATTAGAATTACAAGCCAATTTGACAATAATAATACTCCTCTGTATGCAATCTTTGTTAATGTTGTATTATGCAATTTACATTAAAAATTATATTAACAAAAAAGTTTGTTTAAACTGGTAGTTAAATTATAACTCACATTAATTAAAGTTTCTAACGTCCCACCCGGCACGACCTAATCACTATAGTTTTTTATTTATTCAATTAAAACGACCATCTTAGATTTTAAATTAGATGGTTTAGATCGAGGGTCGTCGATTATTTGCCGTTTCACTCAAACATTGAAATCTCATCAGAAGAATAATAAACACAACACTGTCTCATTTTAAATTACAATTTGGAAATTTAAAAAAAAAAGAATCAGAAGAAATGTATAAGCATATACAGCAGCGATATCCAGCCGGTACGGCCGCACCGGTTGTTAGAATTTTCAAAGTTTTCCGTACCGGCTGTTAATGGCGTTATTTAATTTAACCACAATTCAATTAATTAAGAACACAATAAACGAGAAAAAAAATCGTTGCGTTTAACATGCTAGAAACTGACTTCTCAATCGCGCGTTGTCGGCCGTCATCGAATGATTTACGTGACACATTTAAAACTCTACTGCAGTGACTATATTTTGCCTGCGCTTACATGCCCCCCTGGCTTTTATAGTCGAACAACAATTAACTGATGATGAACAGACAGAGTTTTTTGGAAGACTTGTGGTACCAAGTCGAAAAAAGTGAAGAATGCTGGTGTTTAATAGAAATTTGTTAGAGTAGATTTTTAATTACATACAACTTGACCAATATATCTGAAACCCTAGCCATGAGTTGCACACAAACAAGAACGGAGCTCATTATAATCTTGAACTGCACGCTTGCAATATCGGTGCAGTCCCCAAATGGTAGTAACAACTTGTGAGATTACCCATTGCATTTTAATTACAGCCACTGCACCGAAAGAAAGTTTCTATCGCCGAGTGTACTAGCCCTGGGATGTCGATCTTCTCAGTTCGGCACGTTTTGTCTCGTTTCTCTGTTTACGCATTTCGCGGCTTCAGCTGAGTTGGTCAATCCGTACATCACATATTAATAAATAAATAAATATAGTTTTCGTTTTTGGAGGCGGAAGGAAGGGCGCACCGCTAGTTAAATAATTCGAATATCACCACTGAGCATATGACATCTAATTATATAAAAAGTTGCAAGAGCTGAATTGCGAATAAAAGTAAAAACGCTAAATAATGTAGATGCGGACTAAGTGAGAATACAAGAGAAGACATTTACAAGAGAGGACATTTACAAGAAAAGGAAATCATATATGAAGTTCTATACAAAAGTTTACTTAAAAGCAGAATAGCAATAATAAATAAGAATTAAAAGTGAAAAGGCGAAAGAAACATAGATACAGTGTAATAAAAAAGAATTTTACATAGGTAGTAAGAAATCTAGCGAAGCATAAAGATTCTCTAAAGATCTTTTTATGGAAGATAAAAAATAGTATAGAGAAGAAGAATATAAACTAAGGAGGAAGAGCCTGTAATACTTATCTCTACCGAGAAAAAAGCAGAAAACATATATCCAACTTAAGAAAGTAAGAAAAGAATATATCCGGTATATACAGGTTTTATCAAGTAGTGTACAATATTTTATTTAAATTGATGTATTCGTATTCCTGTTTTGGTGTTTGTAGTCAAGTGGTGTTAAGAAATCTACACAATTTCTTGCAAAACAGGAAAATAATCTCGAAGCTATTCATAACAAGATGACTGCAGTATATGACTAAGATGCAAAATTATACTACTGTAAATTTTTAGTCTAAAGAATTTTAGTGAGACCGAGAATTCATAGAATATGATCCAAAAACCAGAACGCCCGTAGATGCAATTAACAAACTTATACTACCAATAAATGCTATGATAGGATCATTGCAGTATATGACATAACTAAATGTACCATTTCAGACTATATAGTAAAAGTTTGATCTCAACAATTTCTTTGAGGCTAGAAAAATAAGGAAGCAGAAGACTAGCAAACTAGCAAGTGGAGCATAAAAATATATACTCCCAAAACGAATCTAAACTAAACTATGACAGTATGATTGTAGTAAATAAGTTAAAAGCACCATCTTATTTCTTCTTCTTCTTCTGTGTATAAGCCAACGGCCTGTTAACTAACTACAATTAGGTTCTATGAGTCTTCTTTGCACGTATACCAAGCAGGAGGCTAACCTAACCTGTCAAACAGAGAAGAAAAGTTCCACTGCATGGTTTACGACTGTCAAGGATGTTCGACAACTGCGACCGGCGGTTTTACGTACCCTCCGTAGCAGGACCGGTTACATATGCCAGTAAATAGTTTTCTTGGAACCTACCAGAAGAAGACTCATAAACCACACGCAACGAAAAACCACGTACTCCCAAAAGTATCATTGACAAGAAGATCGAATTTTATAAGGAAAACACACCATCTTATTCTGTATGTAAAATGATGGTTTCAGCAGTTTCTCTAAAGGTTGAAATTTATGGAAAAGGTCTAAAAACCAAAAATCAACAGATGCGACCAGAAGTATCTAAGTAGGATAATTGCAATATATAGGGAAAAGGTACCATTTTATTTAATGTTAAAATTTTGGCCGAAAAGCGTTTTCTTAGGAGCTGACAATCACAGAAGAAATCTCAAAAAGCAGAAGATCATTAAATTCAACGAAGAAGGTTTCTGAGTAGTCAGTTCGTTTCAGTGACTGGTTGAACGCAGCCCTGCAATTGTCTAGTTGTTGGGCTTTCCTAACTCCATATACTTACAGCTTTCATGAAGGACATTGTCCTAAAATTATCAATGACATACAGTTTGTAGTTTATGGGAATACTGCACTACATATCTTATTGTACGGTAAGAGTTTGATCTCAATAGTCTATACGGGTGCGAAAATCCATAAAAGACAACTCAAAAACTGGAAGACCAACAAATTCAATCAAACACTATCCGCCACAAAGTGATTGCTATTATGGGGAAGGCACATCATCCTATTTTACAGTAAAATTATGGCCAAAACTGTATTTAAATCCTAAAAGCCGTAGAAGTAGACCCACAAACTGGAAGAGCAACAGATTCTACCATTCCAACCAACTAAGTTGTGGAAAGTACAAGATTGATGCTTAAATGTTTCAACTGTAGAGACTACCTGCCAAAATGCACTACGCTTTTCAAACATTTTACACACGAAACCGGACATGGTTGAGGTGTTTACAACAGCACAATGTTTCTCTTGAGCAAAAGTTGTCAAGAGATTAAATAAGTAGTACATACCTACGTGCATCATTGGGATCCTGAGACAAAGCTTATGCCAATGTAATGGATTCTCAAAGCCTTATCATTTGTCCCCAAATAAAATCTACACACAATAATTTGGAACCCGTGCTTCGGGATACAGAAAGTATTCTGTTAATTATGTACATCCGATAAGGGTCTACTATTGTCACATAAATATATAAATTTGTTGCAGAAAGTTAAGCTCGTTATGTACGCCAACGCAGAAGTCCACAAATCCAACCAGTTCAGAGTTAGGTCTTGTCGATGTAGATCTTCTATCCTGGAGCCTCGATGGAGTAGTGCGGAAACGCGTTGCCACTCGAGGCCACAGCGAAATGCACTCGATCCGCTGGGGCGTTCGAATCCCAGCTGGAGCGACCGTATTTCATTTAGTTAAGTTTAAGGTGCATGTTGCATGAATGTTTAGTGTGTAAGGGACGCCCGCACCCCCTAAAGGAATGCGAAAGCGGTTCGGGGGGGGGAATAGTATGACTGAATGAAAAAAAAGATCTGGTATGCTCTGGCTAGTATCTAGTTAAATACTAAAAGGTTTTCAGAAGATCGGTTTGTCGCAAATGAATATCTAAAAGAGGCCATTGGTGGATTTTTACGGTAAAATGACCAAAATTCGTGAAACTACATGAAAATTGCACTGAAAACTACAAATTTTAAAATTGCTACACTCTTTTTTGGTTGGAGGACAGCCGATGTAAACTCGTTAATGCCACTAGAATCCAACTTGTGGGTACCTGTACTATTTTCTATATTGAAAATATTAAATAAATTGTTTTGTCTAACATAAAAACGAGCGTGAATTTCATTTAAAATATAGCTGGCGGTACGATACCTATATTTAGTACTGTTGTGTTCTACCACATCAGAATTGAAATGTATAGATATCACAGATGTTGTACACAAAGTAATTTTAAGATCCCAATCAATTCTTGCGACTCGCCCTACTTTATATACAGGGTGTCCCGTAACTCGCGTTAAAACGCCTCGTAGAACTGTTCAGCAGCGCGTACTAAATATAAAACATTTGAAGTAATTATTTTTCGCAGACTAGTTTCTTCAAACGAAGCACGAAAAGAACTAGAAAATAGGCAACTTTGTAATATGCATATTGTATGCTCTACAGAAAATATTTTTGCAGATACCGTGAAAAACTATTTTATTAAATAATTATTATTATCTAGGCCAGTCCGCGCTTTTGGCAGCACAAATCTACTATTAAACAACTCCTTCCCACACTATCATGAGGTAGAGTTACTGGCGCGTTTTCTACCAAATTAATGGAACTGTTCAAAATGACTACCACCAACAATATGACATTTTGCAGATCTCACTGCAACTGAAGTTTGTACTCATTGAAGCATGTCTTCGTTTAAAGTTGCAGCAGCTGGTTTGATACGATTTGTTAAATCGTCCACATTGTTCACTGGCATGAGATATACGAAATGTTTCAGATAACCGCATAAATAAAAATCTAAAGGTGCTAGACCAAGTGACCTTGACGTCTCCTCATCTGTCCACAAAATATCGCCAATAATATTCGCATTTTCCTCATGTTGATATAATAGCCATTCGCAGCACCTAACTCGTGCATTATAATCCTATCGTCATAAGTATTGCACTTTCGTTTTTCAGAAAGGATATAGGCCGTTGTTGTGTAATATTCTGTGTACTGTCGACTTTGATATGTCTACAATCCGAGAAATACCACGTACCCTTCCCGTAGGCTCCCATTCAATTAAATCTAATACATTTGCTTCAATATTGGGCTGTCTTAACCATAAATGGACTAACACCACCACCACCTCTTTTTACACCAACACTTCCTCTCTCTCGTGGTCGTTGGTAAGTTCATTTAATACCTGTGTGGTTTAGATGTCTTGTATTTAGATAACGTTCAGCATATAGCCTTGCCGCTGCATTACAATTACCATCAACCTCTCCAAGAATCCAAATCATATCAGTATACTCAGAAAATGTGTATTCCATTAATGCAAGTGAAACGGAATTTACAAAAAGAACAAAAAAATGTGTTTGACAACTGTAAAATTCGGAACAGTAGTGTCAAATTAAATAGAAATTACTGTCAGCCTTGCTTAGATTTGCTCGTGTTTTCCCCAAAATCTTAAGATCAAAAATTTGAAATTCGAACTTGTACAGAAGTAATTTTTATTGTTCATATCTTAAGTTTATTGATGACGAACTACTGTCATCGATAGTATCTATTAGTTTAGTTTTGTTGTTAAAGATAAGCAACATTCGCATTTCAAACTTCAAGCTCGTGTGAAGAATCTAACCTGCGAAAAATAAATATTTTAGCTGTTTTATGTTCAGTATACACTACTGAACAATGATATGAGGCGTTTTACCTCAACTTATGAGACACCTTGTAGATACTTTGTTTTAGACGTGCTTTGCTGTTTTCGTCCTTTACAAAGTAATCCATTAGGCTTTAAGTCAACTTGATTATCAATCATTCCGTTTACCTCCTGTTGTGTTCTTGTGTTTTTAATTATGAAAAACTAAGTTGTGCACGACATTTATTTTTCTAAAATTGTCTAATTTCTGTTAGAAGTGTTAATATTAAAAGAACACACGTTTTTTTATACTATAAAAAAGTCTCTTGTTCTAAAAGAGACCGTTCCGGTTTACTCTGACGCAATTTATTTGTTTCATGTTCGTTTCCACTTAATAAATTCCATTTAGCTTCGCTTAAAAAGCTTACTTATTTACTACTCTGTCTTGATGGGATTCATTCTCCTTCTCGAGGAAAGTAACTCGGTCTTACTTTTTTTACAGCAAGCCTCACAAGCAATCCTTTGTAATAGAAATTGAAATGCTGTGAAAATGAAAAATGTAAACTATAAAAATTACATAAATGTGGAGTTATATACAACAATTTTAATCAATTTCCTTAATAAAATTGTAATTGTAAAAAACGTAATGTTTAAAGAGAACTTAACCATAATTATATTTTGCATCTAATACAGAGCGAATATTTTCACTTTCTGTATGTATGTACCCAATGTATAACTAAATGTAGATAAGCGCATAATACTTTATTCCGTGCAGTATTTATCGGTGAGCAGAAGGAAGAAAGAATGAAAAGAATTCTCCACATATCTGTCACGGGCCTACAAAAACCGGAGTACATTCCATACACTTTCATAAGGTGAGTCATCAAAATATCTCATGATATATCACATAAATAAATGACCCGTTGCTGTAAATAAATAACAATAATTAATTTATTTCTTCTTCTTAATTCGTTCGTTGTATTTCCCCAATAGTTCGACTAATTGTGTTAGAAATCCAAACATTCCTTGAAATTCCTGGTTTTGCTATTGATTATCATTTTTCAGGTTCTATTATGCCAATTGTGTTGCAGTACTTAAAAGTCTGTTGTTTAAAATTATCCCTAAAGTTTAATTGTTTGTAATCTCATTTAAAAAATTATACCACTTTGGTTAATAAATTACCCATTTTATTTATTATTTTATATAAAAGTATTTGTATCTTGACTGAGCGAGAGCTAAGACGCGGTTTTCCAAGCATCTATATGCACTTAGGCCATATTTTTAGCTTTTCACACATCGTAGTGGTATGGGACCTACGGCTTTACTTTATATCCGACGGAAACACAACTTTCAGATTTTTCACCGCCAGGAAAATTATATTCAGGTCTAGGTCACAGTGAAATATGGTCCGATCGGCTGGGCGTTCGAACATCAGCTGAGACGACCGTATTTCACTTAGTTAAGTTTAGGGTGCATGCTGCATGAATGGTTAGTATATAAGGGAAGCCCGCACCCCCCCGAAGTAATGCGAAAGCGGTTCCGGAGGGCACGGTAGTATGAATAAATGAATAAAAAAAAAAAGATTACCGAGGCCGAAAATATGTTTTGTTGTAATTGTTATGGAATTTCCACATTTTCGAAAATGTTAAATAAAATAAATAATCACGTTCAAATATTTTCAATTTTAAAGATTCTAAAGTAAAACAATAATGGATGCGTTTTTGTTATATGATATTAATTACATTAAGCTATTAAGTGCCACACATATACAGGTATTAAGAAGAAATTTGAAAGAATGTGGCGGCAGAATGTTCTTGCACTTCATCAAACCTGTTAATTACTTCATCACACCTAGATTCCAATAGTTCTTCTTTTTATGCTATTACGTTTGCTCATTAAGCTGATGATTTGTTTAAATGAGTTTTGTGATAAACGAACCCTCTATTAACAATGCTGCTACAAACTACTAAGCATTACAAGTACAAGAAAAATGTTGTAAAACAGCAGACTTTAATCTAATCACGTTTCTATTAAAAGATAATTAGATTTATAATCGTAAATTATTTTTTGGATTAAATTCTATAGCTATATAGGAAAAACTAAAATGTGTACGTGCTGGTGCGTGGTAATGGTGTAGTGTACAGGGTATTAATAAACAACAGCTTTAAGGATGGATGCGGAACATCTAAACAAGCAACGGTTACAACGTTTTGAATGTTCACTTTTATTAAAATAGTACATCTTGAAAATATCAATACTTTTTTAATTTCTGGCTTAATGTAAAGAACGCCTAAACCGACCTGGGCATTCAGAATCTATTGGAGCCTGTAGGGCCTGCAGTGTAGGCAATCCATGATATTTCTATCCTTATCTTACCTAACATAAAGGTAACTGATCACGTCTTTTTGTTAGAGAAATTATTGTTGCTTAGCTAAGCTGCGATAATTTTGTCGATGCTCGTTAAGTTAAAGTAAAACTAGTTACAGTGCGTTGACTTTGTTCTGATTTACAGAAAATTAGATAAGTCCTGACAATAAGGTAGTATGTACTGTTTTTAAATTGTCGTAATTTATAATAAGGTTTCTTTTCAATAAACTAAGTTCAAATATATTATAAGCGCAGGTTGATTTAAGCCAATTGTTCCACTACTTTGGTAATTTCCTATCCTGCTGGTAAAAATATTCTTAATTTTTATTATACGCCATTATTAATAACTTATAAAAATAATCCTAGTTCTTAGTGAAAGTATCCTACAAACTGGCAATATATAACCCCTCATGCATTTTGTGTGTAATTCAATTCTCGTGGAAAAAACTGTAAATACTAAAGTAATAAAAACTTAATTGTCTCATATAAAACACATCTATCCACGCACTCAAACAAAATTGAACTAGCAGATTAACCTGCGCAAGCTATATGAACTCAAAGAAATGAAAATTTGTATGAAACTATTGTCCAAGTTATCGTCAAAACAATGATTGCAGTACTTCCACTTCACAAAACGAACTGCCTTCAATTATAATTAATGTTTACTATTTAGACACTAGAAGCAATTAGCTAAGGTAAAATAATTCTATATACAGAGTGGTACTAAGTGACTCGGCCAAACTTTAAGGGCGTATTCAACTCTTCAAATTAACGAAAAAATCTTTAAACATTGTTCGGAAATGGTTCTTTAAAAAGTTATGATCACTGCAAATTCAGATAATAAAGAATACTAAAATATAACGCATTAATTGTGTATTTATATTAACTGGCCGCTTTGAGCAAAAATACATGCCTCGCAGCATCTTATCATTGATTGCTTAACACCTACAAAAATACCAGAAGTATTGTTAGTCAATTAAAACTATACACGATGCGACCTCGGAGTTTGGTAAACAATATTTTTGAAGTGCCCCCATAAAGATATAATCACATGGATTGCAAAAGTGGGAGCTTGGAGGCCATGCAGTCAGTCCTGGTCTGCCAATTCAATGGTTAGGATAATTGATGTTCAAAAATTGTTGTGCAGTAAAACATTACGCATGAACCATAAATTATGATTATGGTGGGACTTCCATCGGCAATACTGCCAGGTCTTCTTCAAAATTTTTTTTATGATTCTGGCCATTAAATAGCCGCGGCAAAAGCATTGGTCCAATTAAATAATTATCGTTAATGCCTGCCCAATCATTACAGGAAAATGTTTTTAATGCCTGGAAGGTGTTATTGCGTGTGGATTAGTGTCAGGCGATTGATGATTATTGTGAGTATTTATTACTGCATTTCTTGAATAATTTGGCTTGTCGCTAAAAAGCAAGCTAGTATGAATGTTGTGGTGTTTGTATTGTTCCAAAAACCATTGTAGAAAATCAGTCCCCAACAGAGCTTGCACTCGCTGTGTATGAAATGGATACAATAATTTTATTGTTCATGACGAATTTTTCAAACAGTTTGATGTGAATCACCAGCGTCAATAGCAATGTGTCTTGTACTAGTATCAGATTCAGCCCCTCAGGAACATACTGCAGATTGTTCGGTTGGCATCACAATCTGCAGAAAATTTTACCAAGGATCCCGTCTCTTGATGGATGGTCACAAAAGTACCTTCAGCTGGATAATACCAGCAATCCCTCATTTGGGCGTCAGTGTAATTATATATATATAATATATATACAATATATATATACAGTAGAACCTGCAAAAGTGACCACCTCTATATTATGACCATCTGGTTAAAGTGACCAGTTTTTCCCGGTCCCTGCCAAAATCGTATCTTTTTAATGTACCTTATTTCCTATATAGTGACCACCCGCCTATTGTGACCAGTGACCAGTACCAACAAATACATCCATTTAAAATCTATCTCCTTAATGTGACCAGCTCAGCTGCAACATCTGCTTACCATTTTAAGTTGTAAATCCTATACATACAATAGAGCACTTAAAGAAATTCTTTCTTGTTGAAACCTGGCATTCCTTAATACAATTAAAATGCAGGATTTTACTTCATTGGTATTATGGGGCTTGGATCTTATTGAAGGTCCGAGCACCAAATATATTCGAATCAGAAGACAAAATTGGAGAGCAAGATTTATTTGAGTCTGTACAAGATTATGGAATTATGTAACCATGTAAACAAAATAAAAATGAAAAACCTTAACAGCCCCACTAACTAGATGAACGAGCACTACAGTACATTACAATCCTAATGATGGAGTTTTCTGAAAAATGATTGTAACGATTCACTCCTGGGGTAGCTTTAGTTAACGATTAGAATGTTATGAACGTTAATCCTTGCATACTTATTTAAAGGTTCCTTCAGTCAGAAATCATTCTGTTTTTAATTTTACTTTCTGCAAGTAAAGTGCTAAAAAGGCCATGAACATTCATCTTGAAGTGTTAGTTTATCAGATTCCAGCAATTCGCGGAACGCCCAATAAACCTTGTCCTTTGAAAATGGTTAAGGTAATAAACTGCACTTAATGGAGATATTGGCTCCAATTTATCAAGCAATGGGGAAAATAAGTGAACTAATTTGTGAAAAACGACTAAAAAGTAGTAAACAAAGAACTTTGGATAGTTTTTTTAAACAATAGTTTATTTGTCTGAGATGTAGCAGTAGTAGCACCTACGTCTGTACATACATATGTATGTACATATTTATGTCAACACGTTTATGTAATTTAGTAGATATATGTATCACCATCTATAAGTTTATCGTTTTATTTTGGGTGTATCAGAAAAATCGAATGAGCTACTAGAAATTTAATTTTCTATAAACTGACCACCTGCTTAAAGTGACCATTTTGTACCAGTCCCTTGGGTGGTCACTTTAGACAGGTTCTACTGTATATATATATATATATATATATATATATATATATATATATTATAATTAACAATTCACAAGAATAATTGCAAATGTACTTAAACTAATGCCACGTATTATTCTTTCAAATAATCGAAACATTAAGAAATATTCAAAAAGCATTTTAACAATATCATTTTTTAAATTTCAAGTGACCATAACTTTTTAAAGAATCACTTCAGAACAATTGTTATAAAAATTGTTATCATTAATTTGGAGAGTAGGTAAAATACGCCCCTAAAGTTTGGCCAGGTCATTCAGTTACACCTCGTATAACTAAGAATATTCTGACAAAAACTAAGGATAGATTGCGACTTGCCTTGGAGAATATGTTGAAAACAGAAAATAGATAAAACGAGAAAAATTTCTTTATAAATATTAAAGCGTTTAAAATAAATACAATTTTTGTTCGCCAGACAAGTAGAAGTTGCTACAAAAATATTATCACAGCCGTATATTGAATAAAACGATATCTTAAAGAAAATGCTAAACAATCGTGGCAGGTGTTATAGGAAAACCAAAATAGTCAAAACATTTTAGCTTTTGCATAGCTTGTTTCTAGTTTTATCAGGTATAAAATACATTATGTGCGGATATATTTTTCAAAAAATAAATTATTTATAAACATATTTTTACAATATTCTTATCGACAATAAAAATACTTTTTGAAAGCAATTAAATTCCTTATGGAATATAGGATTAAATATAATCAAAATCTTTATTGTTTATTTCTAATTACATGGTATTATGCTGGGTTTCGTTTAAAATATAAACAGAAGCTGTATTAAACTTCCAAGTAGCTAATTAACTGCTAATTTTTTTAGAGACAAGTGGAGATAAATTATTAAGTTAGAAAATTAAATTTTTTTCGGCGTTTTTCATAAGGAATTGAAGAAACCATTTCCTCATATTAAAATTTTATTTCTTCCTTACCGAATACATATTAAACGACAAAAAGCTGTAGTGCCTCTTCTTTTAAAATTAAATTTCTGTTTTTGGTGACACGAACAACGAGTATACGTACAATGCAGATTTTTCACCTGCTCCAATTTTCCTGAAGGTTGCTCTGATTTCAGGATCGAGAACAAGCACATGTGCCACATTTTGAGAACCTCTTAGAAGGGGCCTTCCATCTGGAATTAGCAGGGCTATTCTCAGCGGGGCACGAACTTGGTGGGGCCAAGCCCGGTAAGGAGCGCTATGCGTAAGCTGATAGCGCACCTAGTGCTCAGTCGCCCTGAGACCGTGTGTCTACAGCCGTGCTCGTGGTGAGTAAACCCCCTTTGAGAATTTTCTGTTGTTACTAAATCAGGGTGCTAGTGCTGTGAGTGAATTTCTCATTGTATCAGTATTTTATTTAGATTTATTACATTTAATTATCCGTAGAATTTATTTTGGAATAGGCGGTAAAAAAGGGACGGGTGTGCTAATATAAATTAGGCTTACGTGCCCCCTCCCCCATCATAAATATGACATAGTGAATATTTCGTTAAACGCAGTTTTAACAAACTAATTTAAAAAATATAAAAATAAATTAAAAACGAAATAATGATTTGACATAGTATATGATTTTAAATAAAATAAGTTTAAACTCTTATAATAATATCACTACCACAGTGTCATTTTCCTGTTCAGTTTTGTGCCAAAGGAAGTGCATAACTATTTAAAACCTGATCTACCACGTATGGAATTCAAATTAAAATGCTTTTATATTTTAACCATTTTATTAGCCTAAAATAACCATATCCCAGTCAAACCTGTAACATAGAGATTTGCAGTAGCAGCCATTATGTTAACAGATATACAGTTACAAGATATCTGCTCTAAGATAAAATTATTCATAATTCACACAATGCTAGTATAGATGGTAAAAGTTATGGGAGTTACTATTTTAATTCGCTGCATTCGCACAACGTTGAAATAGTTTGAATTAACTTCTACAAATCGTGCCAAGTAAATTGAATAATTTTAAAGGTGAATACCATCGCCTCCATTAGTTTTTATTAAATTGCAGGAAATTAACGTGAAGGTATAAAATACTGCCTGTAAGTTAAAAATAACTTTTTTGGAATTTCTCCAAATTACAGCACTATTGAAGCTCTCCATTTGTATCTATGTCACGAAGCATATTTATACTGCCAGTGCTGGAATTTTTCAAATCTTATACCTCTGGCATAGAACCTAGAAAGTATTAGTATTGCTTTTGACAATAAACGCCTGAAATACGTATCGAGCAAATAAATCAAACAAATCATTAATAATCTTGTATTTACCTGTCAGTTATAAATTAGGTAATCCGTAAAACTTTATTAAGCCCTAGATTATTAGAGAGTTTGTTATTGCTAGTAAGTTGTGTGATTCATGTAATTTTAATAAGTACGAATCCATCTACAACAAAGTATGACGACGTGTTTATAACTATATTATTAAAGCTGTTGAAGTGCATTTAACCCCACAGGAATTTTAATGTGCGGCTCTCATAACAGCGTTCAAAAAGTTTAAAAATTGCGCCCATGTCCATTTTTGGTATATTATAAAATCCCTAAATATAGCACAAGTTTATGCATTTCATTATAAGTAGTGCTGTGGGCCTACTAAGATAATTAAAATCCTGCTGTTCGAATCATGTCATGAAGTAACTATTTTGCCTTTCAACACATTTTCCTCAACGAAAAAAGTCTTGTGTAGAAAAGATTTTATAATTCATTTGCGGAACATTGTTTCCGACAGCTAATTTTAATACAAAATAAAGAAATTATTAATGTACAAATACTTTCAATAGTTACGATGTATGACAGAACTATTATGTTTTAGGTTATGTTATATACGATTTAAATTAAACTAATAATCATTGTATTCAACCCACTGACGTAGATAGCATAAAAAAATTAACAAGAACAGACAAACAATCGGTACTTTAAAATATGTAGTTAGTTTTTTAATTCATAGAAATATTTTTTGTTCTATAAGAAAAACAACTTCAAAAAGTTAAATATGTATATATCTGTAGATGTTAAATCAACACTTTCCTACAGAAAACATCACTAAAAGTTTCAATCTAGTAGCACTCCTTAATTGGTTACTGTTGCAATTTAACACAACGTAAATATTTATCCGAAACATAAACAATATCGAGTCAGCAAGATGGTTTTGATTACAGTACTTACATGTTACAAATACAAACAAGGTTAAATTTATGTTTTATGGCATACAAAAAAAAACACAAAATTGCTTCTTCTAGTAATTAACGGGAGCCATTCCAATTATACATAAAACTTGCAGAAGGGAACATCCTTGAGTATGTGCACTTCAGTTTAAACTTCTTATGAAATTTTAATCCGTTTACTTAGAAGTGTAACTTTCCTTTAAATTACTCCTTTTTGGTTTAGTATTAAAGTAAAACAACTTTCCGTAAGACTCGAGTTTGAATACTTGCTCCTTGCTAGTAATAATTAATAATTATTTCATTTATAAATTCATTTCTTGAACATAAAATTCATCAATCCTCATTAATTATGGTACATAACTGTGTTTAGTTATGATGTACTGTCGCTTATATGGCCACTGCAAATACATATACATATTTAAGTTTTGTATTTTTTTGACATACCTACTGTTCAAACCAGTCTAGCTGCTTTAATCATAAACAAGAATTAATAATTTTAACGTTGGACTCGATAAGTTAGGGTCCCTCTTAGACAAAATTCGTTGCTTATCTATTCTGTTTCACTAACTTGAATACATCTTTGAGTTTATTAATATTTTCTCATGTTCATCAAGTTTATTCATATTGATATATAGAAATAGAAGAACTAGTTATTGCACTGAAAAAAAGCTGAAATGTATCCAACTCTCTTTTTACGTCTTCTAGAACGTATTACATCGATCGTATTTCATTTTCTTGAGATTAAATTTATTTCTTAATAATGATTTTTTTCCCTTACATTTTCACAGATATCCAAGCTTCGATAGTTTATTCTTCTAATTATTTTATTCTTTTTAAATTAAGCTTTATGAAGAATAGTTAACCCGTTTTAAAATGCGAAGGTACTAAATTTAAAATTTAAAAAGAAACGGTAGATGTGTTACAAACCAATTTTCTGCAATTAGGTAAAAGAAAACAATTTTTAACCCTGTATTTTAATAAATAATTTGTAACCTATGAAGTTCGGCACAAATCGATTCCAATTAAGATAGCTTAAGATGTTTTAATTATGTAGTTGAAAATTATCTTCTGCGAAAAACGTCTGACTACTGGTTATTATTAATAATGTTGTTTTCCTTATTTAAATATTTTTTTTGTAACCGTCTAAGTACTTATTGTTTGTTGTCTTACTAGAAGGTCCATGTCTAAAATATGTTGGCAATTAATATCACTTCCGAAAAAAAAATTAAAATTTTAAAACGGAATTAAGTACAAAATTAATCGTCTATCTAAATAGATTATCCGATTTAAACAATCGACTTTCTGTAAGAACAAAGTAGAATTTGTGTAACTGTGAAAAAGGGGACCGCGACTGATGTCCCAGTACGATTAATTTTTACTCAATTACTCATTGCAAGTTGAGTCGGCATTCTCATTGTGATGGAATTTGAAATTATTGTCGGTCAATGACGACCAGACCACCAAACCCAACGTGATATGCAAGTGGGGCGGTCAGTGTCTAAGTGTTATAACGTTCCATGGAAAGAGCATTATTTTATTGTAAACGTGTTTAGATATTCGGTTTCCTGTGGCTTTATCTTATACATATACGTGTGTACTGTTTAAACTTCATACCAGACCAATGATTTCTCAGTTCCGTGTCATTGTCTTTACTTCTTTATCACAATTGACGATTCTTGAGTAGTGCGTCAGACGTGCTTAGGTAGTGAATTCCTATACATTACATTAAACCATGTTAAACGTTGCTGCCAAAGCATGGCTTTATCCATTGTGTATGTAAATCACCACTTTTGTATGCTGGATGTTGACAGTTTGGCACAAACGAAGTCGCATAAGTAGTCCAGAATTAATCAACAACTTATTTACCTAGGTAAACATTGAGTGAAAGACCCATAGGGGGTTCTGCCAAGCATAAATATCGCCAATTGGTATAGTTGAATCAGAACCTCGCGAAGATAGGGAATGTTATGGGGGATACTATTATAACCGTAATAATATTTTTCAACTGTACTTTTCAATTTGTTGTTTCTTAAAAAACAAGAAGCTCTAATACAACCATGAATATTTTTACCTGTCCCAAAATGTAGCTTCCATCACTGCCATTTTTGGTAATTGTTTTTCCGATTCCGATTAACAAAAGAAATAGGTGCTAAGGATAACAATCCCCGAGTGCAAGTAATGTCTGTTAAAGATATATTCGAAATGGCGTTGCTTCTATTATTGAATCAACGATGTACTAATTTTATAACAACATTCAAATGTGCCCACAAATTTGCCCATCATTAATTCTTTACTCTCATTAAATCTCGGCAAACGAACAATACACTTGATTGAAACTGCATTAAGAGAATACTCAGATAAATGGGAAACTGCTTCTCTTAAAAACGTATAGATTTGGTCTCCTAACTAGTTGTAATTTAATTTAATAATGCAAATGCACAACTATTTTAAATTTTTCAAACATATCTTTTTATGTAATCAGACACCCATTCAATGATCGTTTATTAAAATTTAGTTGTACCGTATAATCACTGTAATTTTATTGAATTTAATCACAGACTATTATCATGAGAGTCTTAAAATTACACCGTTTTTATGTATATTTTCTAACATACTGTGCAAAATAAAAAATGGCATCTCAATGCACATAAAATAAGTATGCTTTTGCTGCTTTCATTATCAAACTATGTTTTCTTGAAGATAATAATTTCCTACATGGAGAATGTGGGAACGAAAAACTGAAGACCAAATTTGACAAATTTCTATGAGCAATATTCGACAAAAAAATCGGCTTTGTACATGATATATTCGTATTTTTTTAATATTAATTTCAATGGAAACTGTTTCGATCCTTACAAAGACGAACGAACGACCGCTTAAAGCAAATACTTGCGCAACCTTCGATGAACATTCAACAATCATAACAGTCAGGTTCTTAGGTTTCTGAACTCTAAATCGTGCATTTTTATAAAACTATAGATTAAATGTCATTGAAATCAAGTTTGTTTTATCAACCGGCAACAAAATAATCTTAAAATATTAACGATAGGCATTCTAAGTTGATGTATATTTCTTACGAAACTATCAATTTGGAAGAATATTCTAAAGTTATCTAAATATCTCAAAATTTCAAAATTTGGTGAATATCATATATAAAAAAATTACAAATCTCTTTGTTCTTCTTTGGCGCCATTATTTGAAACAATTCCTTAGGCAAGGGTATTCCATGTCTATCTACATATTATTATTATTATGTTATTCTTTATAAAACATAGAATTTTTTAGATAGTACAAGCTCCAACATAAATATTTGTCGGTAAACATTTTCGACACAATAAGCATAATTTGGTAGTATTCTACGAGATATAAACAAGCGTAATACTACATACATTACACGAAATTGATTTTTGAAATGACCATGAATATGAAAACTGAACACTTGCCTTGAAAAAATCAAATAGAATTATTTTGGTATGTATTTACTGTCGATCAATTTACTTTGCTGTGGCCAATCACTATCAATGAGAATATTATTATTATAGTTACGTTTGCCTTACGCATTTCCGAAGCTTAAGGCCGTCTACCTGAACGCTACAAAGCGAATTCCAGCCAATGTAAAAGACAGTACGTATACGACCAAATAAGTTGGTTTGGAGTCTTGGCAAGGTCTTCACTGTAAGAAAATTAGATAAATCTTAACATTTGGGTTGTGTGCATTATGTTCTTAAATGATGGTAGTTTGTGTCACTAAGTTAGCTCCACATACATTAAAACGTATGTTGATATTACCATATTTTTGCACTACCCTTGGCGTTTTTTTATTATAAGTTCCTAGGATTTTTCCGATAATTTTATTAGTTTATTTCTATCTTAAATATGTTATCTACTAATTAAAAATCATAGAGTGAATGGTCGTCTATTAACATAGCTATAGTCACAAGAAAAACACTAATTTTAACATATTTTGAGTGACTGTAGTAGCCTTTTCTTTGTAACAAAATCCATTTACATATGAATTTAAGATTTCCTGTAGGTGATTAGTAGTGTGTATTTCATTACAAATAAAATAAAACTAGTTTTTAGTTGCAAACTGTATATTCATGCAGGACCATCGGTAAAGGAAAACGGACAAAATCCGCCACAACCACTAAGCTTTACCTCATTAGGAAAAGGTTAGCATAAAAGCACATTATATAGGAGGCGTATGATCAATTGAAGCCCCCGTAATCTCCACAAATATACCATAAACGTGAATTATGAAACCAAATCAATCTGCGAGGAAGTCATAAAAATGTGACTAATTAATTAGCTTTGGCACAATCTCTTTCCAACTCACTTTTGACTGAAACATGTTTTGACATCCTTCCGTTCTATTAGAAGTTACCAAAAATTTTTAATTAAACCGCTAATTAAACTTACAAGGACATTGCGAAATCTTCAAATACATACTTTTAATTTCTTTTTGGGAATACCGTGTTACCGTCACATACATTCGCTTAGTGACACTTTTGCAGTACACTATTGTGAAACTTTTCACATAATATGATTCATTTCTGAACAGTTGGTCTACGAACTTGACCCAAACTTGAATTGGTTTTTGTTTCGTATTCAAGTACAACATCTTATGAAAGAGGCGCCACTTCGCTGAACTTCTAATGAAATTTTTATTTTTTATCAATCATTAAAGGAAATGCACTTTGCTGTTAAAGTTAAAAGACAATCTGTCTTAAATAAGTAACAGTTATTATTCACACAATGGAAGTTTTTTCAAAAGATAAACTAGGTAGTAGCGCCACAGCGGCGAATATAAGGGTATACGTCGTAACCCCTTTCCTACCAGTAAGTCAATGTACTTTGTAACCCCCAAAAAAACATAATGCTTTTTGTAATTTATTGATCTATTAAATTACAAAGCCAACTTGTATCACCTGTTTAAATGATAATTAATTTAATCTAGTTCTATCCCCACTGCAACATTTGTTTGTAAAAAAAAGTGATTCCAAACTTATCAACTAAAGAAAGGAAAAAATTCATATTCTTCTATTACGTTTTTTCTAGTTTGCTAATATTGCTGTTGTGGAGTTTGTAATCTTGTAACTAGAAAGTGTAAGGCATCCGCAAGTATATGTTCTGGCCCAGCGGTTTTCAAACTATAAATTAATATTCACTGGTGAGTTTGATAAAATTTTTGAAGAGCACCCCCCCCCCCTCTCGAGGTGGCACCCGACAACTAGGAAAATGGCATTGAAAGAATTCTTGTGTTACAACTGATATATCTCAAAAAGTTTTCATACCTCTGAACTAATAATTTTCCAATTTTAGACGGATGTGAACTAGCTAGTAGCATTTTTTATTTTTAACCCCCCTCCCCTTCTTTCAAATTATATACTTTTTAAAGCCACTCTAAAATACATATGTCGTATGAACAATTAATTCAATAATGCAGAACAATGAACGAGATTCTTCGCCAAGAGTTTCTTACCATCCGCATCTATTTAAAACAGTGGATATAATTACACACTATGAAAACAAGAGGACGTGCACTTAAATTTTGATATACTTTTGTCAAAATTTCACCAGATTCTCTTATTTTAGGCACATTAGATTTCTACATGTAGTAGGTGTGCCTGCTAATGGAAAGTAAATGTACCCAAGTACAGTTATATAGACTACTCGGCGAAAAATGGAATTAGAGCCAGATGCCACCATTCAACAAACGTAAACTTTAAAATCGAAATTTTCCTAATTGCTTTTTGCCTTTTTCGGTTCAAGAAATTCAAAAAATTGATTTTTTAATAAATTTCGGTGTTATCACAATCCACACAGTATATCCACGGTTAAACATAATATAAAAATTCTTTTTTGGGCTTCTAAAGCGTTTTCTTTTAAATTCTTAAATCGATTTGTTGCCAAAACCAAAATTTTCCTTCTATGTATATTATAGGAGAGTGGAATGATGAAAGTAATAATAATAATAATAATAATAATAATAATAATAAACACTTATAAAAAAATTATTTGTCGATTTGCAAACTTTTTTAATTTATTACTTGTTGTCCATTTAAATGAGGACATGGGATATTTCCAGAAGCTGTAATTTTAATGCTATTTTGAAGATAGCTGCTCCTACTAACAGTTCCTTTGTAATTTTAGATGTTCTATTTATCAGGAAACGTTGTACTCTAGATATTTGCTTAAAATGTACATTTTAACCTATATTTTAGTATATTTTTATATGTGCAGTGTGAACATTTTTAACGCGCACAAAAAAAGCAAAAGATATTTAATTTGTTTACAAAAACGTGAACGGCATAGGCAATTATCGGTGTATTGAATTCGAATTAATATTGAAAATCAAGTTGATAGATTTCTAAGAAAAATTGAAGGGCATTGATGTTTAGCATGCCATTCATGTAAGTTACGTAGAAATAAATTTTGGGAGTCTCATACTGTATGAAAAAACAAAACACCTAAGGCACCAACAGTAAGTGCGTTTAGGTATTACCCAACCACATTGCAACAGCAATAGACACTAGCACTAGCCCCGTTTACGTTTTATTTAATCAGTAACGTATAACTTTGTTTCAGTTTTCCTTTCGTACGGTAAGCAAGAAACAAAAAAGCCGCCACCATGGACGCGATCAAGAAGAAGATGCAGGGAATGAAGATCGAGAAGGAGAACGCGTTGGACCGTGCGGCTCACAACGAGCAATTGGCCAAGGATGCCAACTTGCGTGCGGAGAAGGTGAATATTTAAAAAACGTATTTTCAATCCATTATTAAAAACCTTCATTCGGTGTAGAATGAAGAGGAAGCACGTGCTCTGCAAAAGAAGATCCAAACCATTGAAAACGATTTGGATCAAACACAAGAACAACTTACACAAGTAAACACCAAACTGGAAGAGAAGGACAAGGCTCTCCAAACTGTAAGTTTTTTTTCTTTGCTAGTAAGTTATAATTTAGAATTATTTAAAGTCTAAATTGTATTTTAGCTGATTAAAATACAAAGAGAGATTTTTCCAGAAATTATGCCTTTTCAGAAACGATTTATTAATGTAGGCTGCGAAGAGCAAGATGTAAATGCTAATTCTATTCATGTAATACTTTATACGTTGGTATTTTGCTAAACTATCGTACATGGAAAAACATAAAGGTACTTAGATCTATGACAATCAAAGTTCTGGAAGTAGGATTTAACAATGACTGTTTTTAACGTAAAAACCAATTATACATTAACTTCCCCAAAGACACCTGAATTTTAAGATAATACAGATGTCAAAAGTTATTTTATCTCTTTATTTCAGCAACATTTCCACAATTTTTTAACTTGTAAATTAAAAATCTAGATTAAACCGTTGTTTTAGAAACTCTACTGTGAATAACAATTTAACTTTTTTTCAATTATAGGTAATATAAAATAAGCCGTGGTCCACTTATTTTTTAAACGGTACAGCTGTTCGTCCCGAATCCTATTCACTCTATGCGATCGTTATAAATTCATTTTTACCAGTAGTCGGAACGATACTTTCTTTAAAGTATCGCGATAACGATATCAATTCTTTATCAAAAAAAGTATCGCGACACCGACTACTCGATACTTTTTTCAGAAAATATTGCGATACCGATAGTCGATATTTGAAAAAGTATCTCTATACCTTTAGCGATACATTTCTGTTGGGGTAGGTCAAAGTCCAAAGTTAAACACATTTTTCATAATGGCTTGTTTAAAAGACATTTGTTAAATATTACAATATTTCAAGAAGCTACGCAATAAGATAAATTAATGAGTGTTGGTGTTGTTAATCCTTTCAATGTGGAAAGGATAAACAGCTGAACAGACAGCCTCAGGATTTTACGTTTTACCCAATATTCACATTCCTACCTAGTATCAGGTTTAGGAACTAGAATTTACTACTTATTTTGATTTTCTAGAGTGTTCCAGTTAAATCGTATCGCTAAAGTATCGCAAATACGCGATACTCGCTAATTAAAAAAGTACCGCGATACAGATACTCGATACTGTTTTCGAAATGTATCGCGATGCAATAATCGATTCTCAAAAACTATCGCGATACCAGTATCATGATACTTCCATGTTTAACAAGACTTTTCAACTTATTTTGGGCCATATTATATGCCTTTAAAATATTGTTGTCCACGCCTTGTATGTGCAGTTATATACAGGATATACCAGAAAAAATACATTGCAAGATTTTGTCATTAGTAACAAAATTGCCATAAGAGTACCACAAGAAACCTTATTATTATTTAAATATTAATTTCCTCATCTAAAGACTATTTTTTAAATCTTTGAGCAGCATTCTGGAGTTCAATTAGATGTAAAAGGAATTTTCTTTAATATTAAAAGTATCGCCTTATATTAAATATTACTTATAAATGTCCTCGTTTTCAAGTTTCTTACTATACTGCACCTTCAGTGTTGTCATTTTTGGAAATCTTACACACATGTTTCCAAAAGTAATCCTCAGGGTGTAAAACGCGTTTTGCTTTTCGTTTACAACGATGCAGTTTATTAAAATACTTTTCCTCTGTTCTCCGAATATCAAAAATAATAAACACAGATGATACGCTTATCAACCCGAACGATGGTCACATCAACGCTATGTGCGACCCCTCGCAAAATATGTCTTCGTATTTTGGTTAATATTGTATTAATAAAAACATAAATTTGTAGTTATTGTCGAAATTGGGTACAGTTAATTTAGAACTTTTTCACAAAAAACTTAATAAAAATCGAGTATCATTACTGCTCATTTAAATGTAAAAACAATTAACAAATTTTTAAAATGGTGTTCCTCTAAAGTCCTTTCGTTTACCACTCGGGATTGATTGGGCATTTCTGGAGTTGCGATATCTTCACTAAGGGTCGTGTAATTTTAGACTACCCGTCACACGATTAGCCAGAGGATGTTATGTCAAGGGTAAAATCGGTATCGTAATCTCAGCTGGAAGTCAAGATAACACACTACAACGAATTCACCAAAGGGCTTATTTTTGTTTTGGGGTGCAAGCGGAACTTGTTTCCTACAATATAGCTCTACTAGATTAACGCAAGATTGTAACAAAAGTAAAAACCTAAATTGTTTCGAATTGATGTATCTTCCACATTACAGACTAAACGAATTTTCATTTAAAATGCGACAAAATTGATTTTACATAAAATATGTCTCTTGCATTCACGTACGTGAATGTCTTTCAAACATAAAAATTTGTATTGAACATAAAACGTAAGCGTGGGACTTTCACAAAAGAAAATATGATACGATTTGTAGGTAGAACGAATACTGTCGTTCCAAGTCATTCCAATCATTTCGCCTGTTCCGCCGTTTACAATGCCGTATACAAAATTATTTGTGGAGATGTTTTCTAGATTTCCAATCCATTGAGCTACAAAAATATACACTTTCTTATTAACAAGCTCTTAGAATTTCCTGAATATAATACTGATTGTGAATTAGCAACGAATATAATACTGATTGTGGATTAGCAACATGTATGTATTATACTTTAAATCCTTGCTATGTAATATTGCAGCTGTAGTTACATATGTGAAAATATAATTTTCTGTCCACCTAAATTTACAAGGTAAATGCAGGATTATTCTCCGAATGTTAAATGTTCAAAAGTGCAACACATTAGTCACGGAAAATTAGAATAAAGATTGTAACCTTGATCAAAACTATATAATGACGTACTTATTCAAATTTGGCTGTTCCAATTCTGTGCTTACGCGCTACTAATTAATTTAAATATTATAATGATTACTTCGCGTAACAATATTTGCCTCTGCCTAATGTAGGCTACTGGTTACTTATTTAACGCCTAAAGCATGCCGATAGTAAAGATTAAAGACTTCAATTAATTCAAGGGATGACAAATGAAATTAATTTCGTAGTAATGCTGCCAAACAAATAATTAGTCTGCCTAAGGAACAGCTGGTCGATAACTGTGGACCCAATTCTTTGTACACACAGTGTTCCAAAATTGCTGCATAAAATAATATATCCAAGCAGTATTGAACATATTTGCTAATTGATAATACACATAAAAACCATAATTCCTACATCTGTACTTCTAATTAACTACAAAAGCATGAACGATTATTGTTGTACTAACTTATATGTTAATAATGTTCATCAAAACAATTATAACAATTTAATAAATACCAATAACTCGAATCACAAAATTCCCAATGAATTTTGGGCAAGTAAGTTATTGCGGCCTGATACCACAAAACCTTGCTTTAGAATTGATCTTATTTTCACAAAACTTAGATGCAATTGTGCAACACCTTACTATGGGTTACGGGGGTCTTAAAATTCTACCAGATAGTCCTTGGAGAGCGATAAACGGCCTAAAATAAATATAAACTCTTAATAGCACAATTCAATTTGGGACGCTAATACAAAGTTACCAGACCTCACAAGCGGTAATAGTCTTTAATTATCCTGGTGTTATTTTTGCAATCAGAAAAATTAAACATAAATTAATTATAATAAGCAAATACAGAATTTCTTTCCAGTTATTAATATTAAAAAATATTTCGCGTTGTACAGTGGCGTCGGCAATCGTTTGCTTCTATATTTCTCTTTTTACTATTTGATACTAATTTAAGTAGAAATATGTGCATTCTAATGCAAACTAAAATTAAAGTTTTGAGGTGGAATTACAGAGGAAGTTATAAGGACGCGACAAAGACATTTTCTTGTATTGTATTGTATTTCTATACCATTTCGTCACTTCAATTTTTGAACAACTACTCTCCTCCCCTGCCAATATCTAAAAGTAAGTCACTGTAGATGGTGTGCACCTTTAAATAAAAAAATAGTTTCTACGTATCCCAAAATGTAACATAAATTAATAAATATTGTTACTAGACTGCCAGCTATACTTTAACTATTGTATAATTTGTTATGGAATAAACTTTTTTTTTTACATAAGCACTACCCCCCCCCCCCACCGAACCGCTTTCGCATTACTTCAGGGGTGCGGACGTCGCTTATATACTAGCCATTCATGCAACATGCACCCTAAACTTAACTAAGCGAAATACGGTCGCCTCAGCCGGAGTTCGACCACGCGGCCGATCGAACCGCATTTCACTGTCATGGAATAAACTGAAACATTCAAATCTTACCAGTTTTTCTCGTTGGATGTCATAACTTTCGATATTAAGCTGAATATAAAATTTGTTGTAAAATTGCTTAATTATTTTAAAGTACTTCTTCGTGCCTCAAAGCGTGCGCGCGAGTTTTGAGACACGTTCTGTAATTATCATATTTACTAGATAATGTAAAAGTAGCTAATTCGACTCTATAACTTCAAAAATACAAGTAAAATTGAAGAAGCATGTAAAATTATCGTTACAAGTTCACTAAAAATATTTTATTTATTCATTTGTTGTAAATAATAAAGATATGGTCAAGTCGCTTCTCATACTTGTGAATCATCATTATAATCAAATAGATATCTTTCCAGGCCTACAACAAACTTCTATAAAAGTATTTAATTTTAGGTATTTAACAAATAGCAACAAAAATCAAACTATAGACGGTGCAATGAAATGGTTTGAACAAAATATTTATAAACTAGAAAGAAACAATTAGTAATTTGAAATCCATTAGCTTTGACATAAGATTATAGGTGAGCAATTTTAAATCCTGCTAACTGTATATCTTATGAGTGTAAAGTGCAGATTTATGTACCTACACTTAAAATAGTGAAAATGCGCACCTATGTACAAAAATTCATGAAATGAGCTGCCCGAATTGGAGAAATTGCATGAATAGATAAAATATGTGCTTCCATTTTTCTACACTAGAAGAAAATTATAGAGTCGATTTCTTTTATTATTCTGTTATGACATCCTGAGCAAAACGAATAATTAAAATAGTACCAAGGTATTTTTTAATTAATTAGTATCACGCAATATTTATAATAGAACATTTTCTGATATATACATTATATATATATATGCTACTTTAGAAGACAGTTAAAAAATATAGTTAAGCGTAGAAAAAGTTCTCTAGGCTAATGTAATAGGGGCGTCTTTTTAAATATGGATGTTGAAGTACACCAACTTAACACCTAAAATACGCTTAAGAAAATTTTCATTAGTTTAGTGGCAACGTACAAACTGTGATATTTTCAATCGATTCTTTAACAGTATTGATTAAATTAATCCATTCTGTTAGCAATATCTTTATCTTATCAATTTTAAAACAGGATCAGAAAAAGAACTAATTTATTTTTTTAATAACTACTTTTATTACCCATATTTATTTATAAAATAATAAACAGAAAACCGATTTTAGTTAAATATTTTGTAACTGTGAATTTTTGTGATTGCTTTATATGTTCTATTAAAGTACAAAATTATCGCACCCTCTTTATAAAAAGCGTTTATTTTTCCGTAAAGAAACAGTGTCATGGAACAATAGATAACTTAAATTGCTGGTTATTATATGTACATTACCTCTTCCACCTAGCAACATGATTTTCAGAATCTTCCAGTCTTATAGACATAAAATGTAGGATACATGACATTGAAATTTACAAGAATGACAAATTAGAGACGAAAATTAATCTCTTCAGAAATATGTGTGTACTTAAAAGTTCTTCTGTATAAATGTTATGGCAAAATTATTTATCATCAGATCAGAGGATCATGATTAAAATCATGTAGAAGTTAAAGATGTGGAAGTATAGTGATCAGCATGTTTTCCCGAAACTTCATATTTATCCAACAATGACCGTAGAATGATTGAACAAGAAATGATCCTTGTATTGAAAATTTTCGATCCGTCTGAAAAATTTCCACTGAAATATAAAAATATTTCCGTTTTGTGGACGAATAGTAAGCAAACGTGCGTGAGTTGTGAGTTCTTGAAGGATATCGCATACTTCTATAAATAGTACCCTTGTGGGGCTGCCAAATATGGAGCGCCGGGCCAAGTGATCCTGATGAAGTGAGCTATCCCGTGACGTAAATTACAAATGGCGTCGCGACGCATTCATTAATCGGCGCAGACGTTTTGTCTCCGTTAAAAGTGCCATCCTCAAGTATATTGTGTATAATTTCTAATCGTAGTGTGACGCCGTATCGCGATGATGCTCCTAACGTGTGGAGGAAGTCGAAAACCGCAAAACCATGTCGAGAAGGCTTGACAAAAAGGAACGAGCAAATGGTCCAAAAGATGGTGTAAAAATAAATTGCGCGCCACTAAACGGTACCGAGCAACAGCGTGAAGAATTGGTTGCGAACTCGGCAGGGGCCTTCGGTTCTAGAGCACGTGGGTCGCGTCGTCGGCGCAGAGCTCGGGCGCCAGTAGTTCCACCTTCTTCCGCCGCTCCGCAGCGACAGTTCAGCCAACATGGCTGCACCGAAAAACATGTGTTTGTTTCGCCAGTGAGCATGTCTCAAAGAGTCGGCCCGGGGAACACCAGAAAAAGAGGCCATCAACATCACCCCCGTAACAATGGCACCCGCAGGAGGGCCGCCCTGGAGCCGACAACCGCCAACACCGACACCCTTGGCGAGGCCATTGCCCCAACCAAACACTCAGTACCACAACAATACCCTGGGGCCCCCAAGTTGACAACCCCTGCACCTGTGATATTGAGTGCCTCTGCAAGTGCTGTAAATAGCAATCAAACCCAAGCTTTAAACAAGGCTGACCAAGTCAAAAGTGATATTATAGATCTAACGAATTGTGATGACGAAGTAGTTAGTAGTACACGAGATGTCAATGTCGAAGTATCTAAGTTAGATACAATATGTACAAAACCGTCGAAGAATGGCAGCTTCAAAGATGTGTGGCTGATGGAGCGTCCAGCAGCCGAAGGGTCCAGTCAGAGCGATCAAGAAGCAGAGGATGCTGAAGTCGAGGAATTGTCTCGACTAAGGTGCACCTCGGAAAGGACCGAGGTAGTAGCAGAAAGGGAAATACGCAGAAAAAACCGAAGATGTGCTGATTATCCTGGTTTAGCATTTGGCAGTTCCATCTTCAGCTCAGATACCTTGATGAAGTTCTCCATAATTCGCAATGAGCTACATAATATTATGAACACGCAACTCAAAAGGGTATGTGTTATTTAGAAAAATTAAATAATGATGGGTAGGTAAAGTATTCAACAATTCTACTTAGCGGTATTCCGTAACACCTGTTGCTCATTCTCATCATACAATATCATAGCATTACCTACAGGTGTATTATAACACTCTAAGACAAGTTGTTAAAGAGTTTCGACCTTAGACCTTAAGTAACTAGCCCAGGCACCGCTACTTAATGGTAACAACACGTATGTTACACGGAATCGATGACCTGGTTGTAATATAATGAATATCCCGTTTACCATCCATCTTCATGCTTTACTGTTCGCTAATTAGAGTTAATTAACTGGGCTAATGAGTGGTATTTTAGTGGTAGGTATACCTTCTTTAATTTACAATTGTAATTTTCCTATTTGTGAAAGTTGAGAATGTTAATACTACTTTAGCAAAGTTTTATCATGCAGCTATTGAAGTCAAGGTCCAAAGGTGCTTAACACTGTGTGAAATTGGTAAACTCTTTTGATACATAATATTTATGCGAATGGGGAATTCTAGTGATGAGTAACAATGTGGGCATTACTATATAATAGATGTCAAAAACAATTTGAATTTCAACAAAATTATTGCTGTCAATAACAGATAGCTATTCATTCCTGATTATTTCATTTCATGCTCAATAGGACCAACTGAAGAATATTTAGCTTTAGCATGTTCTCTGATAAGATAGTAGAAACTATGTTGGCTGTTGTAACTTCCCAACGGTATAAAGTGGATTAAGTAGTTTTTGAAATACTGTTATAATCAGTGAATGCTTTCGAATTCAGTTAAAAGTTAATGAACTACCCTATAAACCCAAAAAATATTTATAAGTCGTTCAATTATCAATTATTTATTTTAATGTACCTACTGCATTATATTGTAGCATTTTTAAATTAAGTATAACAATCTCATTTTTCTGCAACAAAAAAAATTTATAAGACTGTGAACAACTTAAAATACCGGTTGATTCTGAAAAGTACTACATTACATCAGCATTTATAAATTTTTCCAATACTGTACTAGTTAAGGTATCTCACACCCCAAGTCAAAGTAAATTAATGAATAGTCTTTTAAATAGTGCAATATAAGAGAGGTCTGTTTAAAAAGTTGAGCAATTACATATTTTTCCAATAACGATCGCCCTATATAGTACATTGAAGGGTGTTTTATATATCCAACTTGTTCAAGAAATTGGAATCAGTTTACTGTACTCGTTTCACATGAACAAAGACACACATTTCTTCGACTATCATCTAAATAGATTCTTAAAAAAAAGATTCGTGTTAAGATGCGCATTCTACTGATGAGGAATTTGAAGTGAAAATATACTGGGAGGTTTAATTGCAATAATATGTACAACATTGACCTGCCTGACCCAAGCACCCTAAATGTAATAATACAGAAGGTATTGCAGAAATACGCACTAGGTATCTATGGGTATTTTTATATTGTTTTTTTCATAATAATTTTTCCTGGTATAAAACGAAATGAGATATTGAATAACAAACTGGAATGTTTAAACAGTAAAACCGTTTAAAATAAATTTGGTAAATTACTAACTCGAAAGATTTTAGAAATAAGTAAATTGAGCAGACG
>JABXWE010001216.1:0-11657 GCA_014611495.1 Limonius californicus
AACACGGCTGCAGCACTGTGTCAGAAATGGTGGTCGTCACTTATCAGACATAATTTTCAAATAAAGTAATTAAAGATATATTTTAGTAAATGGCAATTCTTTTTCTCTCATTTTTCGTAATATAAATGTATGTTGTTGTAATTTCGTAACTTTTAAAACCATTTCAAAACCGTCCCGTTTTTCTGCCGGTCCCTGTACATTACATACTATGTTATCTCTATTTCCCCTTATATTGCTGCTCTTATATTCCACACAAATTTCTTTGTACCCTCTTTTTTTACAATTACCTAAAACGTGATTTACTTCACAAGTTGCGATACACAGCTAACAGTTTTTACATTTAAATTCACTTGGTATTCCAGTGACTTCGATACCTTCTATGATATAATTTAGTGTTCGTTGGAAGACGCATTTTGAATATATATTATCGACTACCGTGGAGGTGAGAAAATGTAGTCTAATCTGGACACTATTTAATATCGATCACCTTATATGCAATAAATCTACCTACTTTAGTTTGATTTCGCTAAAATATTCAAGCACACTATATTTTCATTATTGAAGAATATCAGTTATTCGAATCTTTTATTTATGGTAGAGATTTCTGTAATTTGCTAGGTACTTCTGTCCTGCTATATTTCTTTCTGAATTTTATTTATATTTACCATTCCTGGAAATATTATCATATCTTATCTGTATAATCTAATATAAGTAACTTTTATAATTATAATACATTTTAACATCAGTTATGTTATCCAACAAATTACTACTACGCATTGATTTCACAAATCCGCAAAGTGACAATATTTCTCAATTCAACGTCGCACGGTGTTAAATATTACATTCATTATTGGATTTTTAGGTGTAATCCCTCAAACTGGATTAAAATGGCAGCTTTTGAAATGCTGCTTTTCCTTAGGTTGAGGTAATCCCTGGAACCTCGGTGGAGCAGTGCGAATAATCAGTCCATTCAAGGTGACAGTGAAATCGAACCCCGGCTGAGGCCATCGTATTTCTCTTAGTTAAGTTTTGAGTGCATGTTGCATGAATGGTTAGGATATAAGGGAGCCCGCACCCACCTGAAGCAATGCGAAAGCGGTTGGGGGGGGGGTAGTTTGAATGAATGGAAAAAGTTGAGGTAATCCCTGCATTTTTACACTAATTTATTTTTTTCTAGTAGTTCTCCAAGCGATAAGAATTCTATTGAAATACATCCAGTTCACAATGCAAATCCTAGAAATTATCAGGCAAAACGCAATCTCAAAGAATGTGTATGTAATATAAATGAAAACTGCTCTCGGTAAATATGTAAGTCCCATGTTAAACTCGTATTGACCTCAATCCTCTATCTGTGATAACCCCGTAACAGTAATTTGATATAAAACAATGGTAGTCTCCAACTATTGTTATTGGTAAACCCTGTAAATAATTACTGCAGATAAAAATTTGCTCTAACTGGGACGTCCCAAAAATGTTTTTAATAAAATAATCACAAACTATATTGAGACTTTTTGTCAAATGGTGGGTAAAAAACCTTAGGTATCTATTTTTAGACTCTTCAATACAGCAGTTTTATTTTATATTAATTATTTAACGATGCCATTGGCTTGCCAGCAGCAAGAAGAATATCAGTTATTCGAATCTTTTATTTATGGTAGAGATTTCTTTAATTTGCTAGGTACTTCTGTCCTGCTATATTTCTTTCTGAATTTTATTTATATTTACCATTCCTGGAAATATTATCATATCTTTCTTCTCGCGTTTATATTTTGAGGAAATTATTGTTCCCAAGTTGGTCTATAATACAGGATGGCCAGCTAAATTGTCCCCTGCCCCTTAAAAGTGGTTGACGTAGCCCAACATACAGATAACATGGCAACACAAATAAGTGTTCCTTTTTCTTAAATTTAATTAAATTGATCAATGTTGTCTACTTATGTTATGGCAATACTAAGTCCAGCTGTCATTTTCCTTAAATTTTAAGTAAGAAGTTTTCAAATAAACAGATTTGTTGCTTATTGTTGGCGCATACAACGGAAATGTGGTTGCAGCCCGTAATTTACATTCCAGGCAACATCCAACTATAAAAATGTTTAGAAAGATGTTTAAGAAACGATGGTAAATTATATAATTCCAGAAGATGTAGGCCCAGAACAATTACGAACATGGAAAATGTAGTAGCAGTGTTAAAAGCAGTGAAGGAGAATCCCCATGCAAATCAAAGATATGTACCACTAATTAGGAAATATTAGTGTTAGGAAAATTTCAGTGTGAACAATTCTGTTGTTTTCATATATGTATGAGCTATATGACCAAGAGCCCCAAATAAGATTGCAATTTTGTAATATCTTTCAGAATCAATATCCTTAGGATCCACCTTTTTTTAGTTGTGTATTGTTTAGCGACCAGGCAAAATTCTCAAACAATGGTAAACTCACAGTATTAAGCACAAAAGTACACGCACTGGAATAGCATTTCCTATTTTCAAACAGTATTTTTCTGTAAATGTTTCGTGTGGCATACTAGCTAAACATTTCATTGATCTGCGATGAAAATTTAACTAAGCAACGCTATTTGGATTTCCTACAAAACATTTTACTCGTGTTGTTGGAAAATGTAGGACTGTACTACAAAAACTTTGGTATCAACATAAAGGCTCTTATGCTCTCTACAGTGATTGGTAGAAATTGCTCCAATAATGTATTTGCGGAAAACTGAATTGACCATCAAGAATATTATTCCACTAAACTTTTTTCTTTAAGGTAGAATTTAAAAATTAGTATACCGAACTGTGGTAAGAAATGAGCATGATATACAGGGTGTTAAAAAAAGTGTCACAAACTTTGAGGAGTGAAAGTATGACCCAACATATGACGAAAAGTTTTAATAAACGTGGGTCCGCAAATGGACGGTTTCCTTTTTCTAGCAGTTGTGCATGTTTTCGCTTATTTTTTTTCTTATCATGTGTCATACAGGTTGACATTCAGTGGTTAGTGCACAATTCGAATTCTCGCTATGCCTGTTTACTCTAACATTGAATTAGCCGACATGCATTTCATGAATGGACGTGCTAATGGGAATGCCAGAGAAGCGTGATACCAGTTCATTTAGGAAACAGTCCGGTAATTCCGGGAGACCAAGGTCGGTGTGCACCCCTGAGGCAGAAGTGGCAATAGTAGCACGGGTAGAGCAGAATCCGGATACAAGTTTGCGGAGACTATCAACCTAGGTAGGAATTAGTAATCCTCTTGTTTGGAGAATCCTACACGAGCAGCAGCTTCACCCATACCATGTAAAACGAGTGCAGACCATAAATCCACCTGATCACCAAACACGCTTCATCTTTTGAAGCTGGTTTCTACGCAACGATGCTGAGGACCACAATTTTCTTGCCAATATTTTTTTTACTGATGAGGCCGGGTTCACAAGAAATGAAGTTTAAATTTCCACAATACCCATGTGTGGGCCGACGAAAATCTCTATGCTATTATGGAATCCAAACATCAGGTACGTTTTTTATTGAATATTTGGGGTCCAGTTGTTTTGCCAAACCAATTAACAGACGCCGGTTACCTAAACTTATTGCAGAACACACTGGGTAATCTTTTAGACGACATTCCTTTGAACCAAAAGCAACAAATGTGGTTTCAGCACGATGGCGCTCCGGCGCATTTTTCGATTGTTGTTCGAGAGCATTTAGACGAAACTTTTGGACGAAGACGGGTAGGAAGGGGCGGACCTGTGTCATGGCCTGCAAGATCGCCCGATTTAAACCCCCTTGATTTCTTTCTTTGGCAATATTTGAAAGCGTTAGTGTACTCTACACCTGTAAACGACCTCGATGAGCTCCAGCAACGAGTAGATCAGGGATGCCACCGAATCCGAGACAGTGGTTTTCGAAAGAGTTCGAACGTCCATGCGGCGGAGATGTCATGCCTGCCTTGAAATGAAGGGAGGACACTTTGAACATCTCATTTGACTTTTCGCCTTTGCTGTTTGTTCATAAATTACATTATAATTATTTGTTTGTTTGTTTGTACATACTAAAAAAGTGGTGTAAACGCAAAATGTTTCGTAACTCTGAAACCGTCCATTTGTGGACCCACGTCCATTAAAACTTTTCGTCATATTTTGGGTCATACTTTCACTCCTCAAAGTTTGTGACACTTTTTTTAGCACCCTGTATAAATAGAGTAATCGTGGCGTGTTCATCAATTACACTTGATACGCTTGTTCGATTCCGAAGATTGTTGTTAAAACAAATTAGAAAATGTGTTGAGGTGATGGTAATTGTGAATATTTACTAAATTAAATAAAACTTTTTTTATTTTACTTTACGGTTGCACCCACTGGTGCTTTCGTTACTAAACATCAATATAATAAGTAATAAGTAAAGCTGTTAAAACTACAATACGAGATCAATTTAGCAGAAAGCATAATACATTTCTTTACTATAAAAAAATCCATCATCTCAGTTGTTATGATAAATACATGTATATCGGGTTAAGTCAAGCACTTTTAAGGAGGAATAAATTAAACGGCCCACCCTGCATTTGCTGGCTGTGGTTGATTTTTCATTCTCCACTAAATACTTCCTTTAGAATAGAAACTTTCAAACACATTTTTCATTTTTTTTAACGCTTTTGGTTCTTAATCTGATCCTTGAATGAAGAGACAATAGGAGAAAGATTATTTAGTCAAGTTGGCCGTGAAATTGGAAATACATAACATCAGAAAACGAAAGTGATCGTACAATTATAGCTAATATAACATATTGCCCACCACTAGTGTCTATGAACATTTGAAATTGTTTTAATAAATTTTCTCTTTACGCAACCCTAATTTAGTTTTCTACTTCGTCCTCTAAATTATATTAAATTTTGCTCACGATGTGTCATTACAGAAAAATCTAACATTGATACGTCTGGTATTCCTGGTAACTATAAATAAGGTCCTCTGTTGCGAAAGCAATTATTTTGAAATTTTTAATTTTAAATGCGTTTGCCATATGTAGCCCATTTTACGGTACTGCTACTTAGCTAATGATGATCTATCTGCTTTTCTGCTTTTACAAAGTCACATGCATGGTGTTTAGATTTGGAGATAGAAAATACAGCAAGGTTTTTTCTTTTACCAATTCTTTTAAAACAATTTGGGCAATTTGCGTTGGCGTTAAGAAAAACAAGATTTTTCTGTTCCACAATATTACAGCCTATGGTACTTAATAATGTAAGCGTGACATTGACGTTAGTCCAATATGAATATTACAAAATCACTAAACTAGCAAAATAAAATTATAACTCATAGACCACCACCACCAAAACTGACCACTGTCTAATTATACTGACGTAAGCTGCAATGTCAATCACTGCCAGCTATACACTCTTTGCTGCCAGCTGCCATTTTCGAGACAATATCTGGACTGATTCCTAATCTCTATATCATCTGCAGTTTTTCGTTTCACCCGATGTCTTCGTGTTCATCCGGGACACTTCAAGAAGCGATATGAGGAAAGTCTTTCCATTACATTAAATTTAAATTTAGTTTAATCAAATGTTCAAATTATTATGAAAATGTGAAGTAATTGTTGCATATTTATAGCTTCGGATTATTGATTAGAAGTCGATTTCACCATGGTGTTGTGATGGAACACAATTCACTTCCAAGCCAAGATGCACCTTCAATGGTTTCTAACATACCTGAAATATCTAGCTAATCATTTCTTCTTGGAAGCGTTGGAACCACTCAATTTGCTTATTCCATTGTTAAATGATTTTCCAGCAGTTGTGTTTTAAATTCCGGCTACAATACCACAAAGCCTCCTAACAAGGTTTGATGCCAATACGGTTTGACGGTTATAAATAGCAAGATTATTTTTCGTTTAGCCCCAACAATGGGATATTGCGGGCTAATAAAAAAAAAACACTCAACAATACATGTTGACATAGAGCACTATATAAAAAAATATATATAATATAATATATCTATCCATTTTTGAGAACTCTCTCTACTGTCATATTTTATGACGTGAATTCGTGGAAGGAAATGTTTCAGATGCACTAAATTATTACACCGTTCCCTGGCACATGTTAAAATACGCAGCAAAAAGAAAATTCTTTTTTAGCTAATTTATCATATGGCGCAAAGTACCGAGATCAGAACAAATCTACAAACAAGTTTGAAGTTAATATCTCCCTTAACCCCCTGTGTCAAAGCAGCAAAAATAAATTTTCGTATTTCTTTATATACTGGCAGTGATTGAATTCCACTCGTAGTTCTGAGTGCTGAGGCTACACTTGTCTCTTGTCTTTATTGACAAGAACGTAAATCATTCAGAATTTTTGCACAAATCAAAGTAAATTGCGACCGTAAAATCGCACATCTACCCAATGGATGTTGTTGACAGAAAACGCCGTCTTCTTGTAATAGATGCAATTTGTATTCAAGTTATCGATTCTTCTTAGCATAACATGAATGCATTGAGATCTTTACGTGCGCATTCTGAAACTTTTGCAAAATAAGAAAAATATTAGAAAATAAGGCCAGAAGCCATTATATAATGATACCACTTAATGGTTTCTAATCTGAGTGGTTATGTTGGTTAATGCAATGTTTAATAAGTATCTCAATTTTGGTATTTAATAAACACTTTAACTTTTAACAAACCGGATTATTGATTTTGTAATAAATACCAATTCTAGGTCAAGGAACTTTCAACTACTATCCACAGGAGACCTAATCGTCAAGTACCATGCACCTGCAGCTCAAGCTTCTCCTTAAATTTGTGTAAGTTGAAGATTCAATTACATGTAGTACCAACTGTAACTGAACGCTAAATTACAACCATCGATTTCCTTAATTAACCCCTGGGAATCCGATGTTTAGTGGCTATCGGGGCTAGGTTTGCACCCTCTTCTCATTCGCTCCCCGAAGTAATTTCGAAACAGTGTAATTAGAACTGAAACTACACTTGAGACTTATCCTTGCTAATAAAATAGACCGCCTCAAAAAACTCCTGATAGAAGTTCTGGAGTGAGCGTGCCTTAGAAAATACTAAACAGTGCACAAATACATTTAAATCAATCAGCAGTAACGATCTATAACTGCAAACAATTTTTTCGAAGAAGCAAATTTATATGACAAATTAGATATAGAAATCCTAATTTATCTTCCTGGTTTGACTAATAAATTTTATTATTTAAATTCGTTTAAAATACGGAATTCTGTCAAAAATATAATTAGTTAAAACATTCGAAAAGCTGGTATAAACCAAAGTCGCGAACATAGAAGACAAGCTAAACGGAAAAAATGGATGGGACTCTGGGATTCTTCAGACCAAGCTAACTACTTTTGATATGCTACGTTAGTGTGAAGGATAAAGAAAGATTGCGTTCCTATACGCCACTATAAATGATTGAAAATCAGAACTCTGTCGGGAGTGAAAACTCAATCTAGTATTCGCTTATTTTAAGAAGTTACCAGTTCCTCTTAAGTTCGTCATAATCTAATTTATCAAAATTACTTCTCGCCTTTATATAACCCATTTCATTTCGGAGCTGAATGTCGTTTAAAGGAACAAAATGATTAATTAGAAATTTAATGAAATGCGATTTTGCAATACGAAACCAAGTTTCACTGATTAATTTTCGCGGAATTTAGACCTAAAGTATTATTTTAGATAATCATAATAAATCTAAGATAAAAAAAATATATTCAAGTAAGAAAGTAAACGAGAATCATCAAGCAGATATTTGTTTTACAATTTTTAGCTTCACTTAAGAAACCTTTTTACTCAAATGTGAAACTTTCATAAAACCCTACATTATGTTTATAATCTCCTCAGACTTGTTGCTCGATCTAAAGAAATTCTTTGCCAAACAAAGTAAATCTTAAACTTAACGGTTTCTTTAAAGACCGATAAGTTTCAAATGAATGATGCCTATGAAACTATGCAGAATATAAGTTCGAAGAGTATTAAGATGTTTAAGAAATTGCAAACTAATTAAAGAAAAATCACGAAATCCAAAGATAGTTATTGAAGAAATGTCAAGGTTAAAGGAAACTAACATATAATAAAAAAAGCCGTTGTAAAATAGCCGCTGCACATCAATGATAATGAAACACTTAGGTTTTAATTGAAAAACTCTTAGTTATCTTAGGCAATTTAGTTTCAAGGAATTTTCAAAAACTGTTAACATTTTGGTATATCAAGGCCTTTTAACAAGATAATGGATTTATTAACAGGGAATATTATTTATCCTAAAAATAGAAACATACAGGATATACAATTTATAATAATATGGTGTAATTTCTTAAAAATACTGGGCGTTGCCAATAACGCCATCACATCTGCCACAGGTTTCTCGCGGCCGTATTAGTTTTCATAACACAATCTATAGGAGTTTGGAGGTAATTAGTCTGGTGCTATACGTACACATCCTGTCTATGAAGGTATGTGATTAATTTTCTACAGTATGAAGCGTATGAGGAACTCCATTACTTCACATGGACTACATCTGACATAAACGGCAAAATGTTAGGAGCCAAGGACTCATAACACTACCTAAACAAACCAGTCACCTGAATTTTATTAGTCTTTATTCTCAAAAATTAGCTCGTTTTACTCATATTATATTGGTCTTATTTGTCATTTCAATTATTCAACCAAACATAGCGTAACACCTAGGAACAAACAAAAAGAAGAAGAATACTAACTGGGAGCAATACAGACAACTAAAATCCACTTTGCAAGGTTCAGGCATCACGGACAAGGTTCGACCAGCTACAACCTAAGAAGGGAGGGTAGATAAGCCTAGGCGTGGCTGTTTTAAATAATCCTTCGCCTTTGAAGACAACACGACGTAAAACTGGAACCTTCCTGGAATTGGAGCTTACCTTGCTTCGTCATTGCTCAATTTGATACAAGAAAAGGGGTTTAATACAACAATACACAATAAAACACGACAACATCCAGTTACCAAACTTTAATTTCCGTCCAATAATAATAATCACGCCGATCACAACCCAACATGAACTAACACAAATATATATGTATATGTATTATACATATGTATACTATACAGTGCTTCCCAAAAGTAACGGATAAATTCTATAAAATCGTTGAGAAAAATATTTCATAAAAATACTCAGACACGTCGATTTTTATTTTTAAATTATCATTTAGAGATGTAATTTTCAACCTCCCACCCCTCAGCCCCTAAGCCCTTGCAACTCCAACTTTAAAATTTCAAATAGCAAAGTACCCCTTATGATACCTCATCTGATATCTTTCTTTATGCTAAGTTATGACCTTATTATACTGTACCCGAATATATTAGGAACGGTTATAAGCTACAATTGAGAACCAAAAGTTTATGAGAACAGAATTTACAGTTGTTGAAATAATGTAAGACACTGCACTCTCTCCATACTCCCTTATTATTTAAAATAAATGGTATATAATTGCCAATAAATGAAAAATAGCTAGACAGCATTCAAATAATTTACAGAATATTTAATTGCTTTGGGGAAAGAACATTTAATTGTAATTCACAAAAAATCAACCACAGCTTGGGTGTGGAAATAATAATAATAATAATAATAATAATATAAACTAGAAAAGCAGTGGTACAGTATTTTGTTGTTCCAGTAAAACTATATGGAATTAACACGAGAAATGCAGAAATACTTTGGCATAAATATTTTGGCATATACGTATTAACATTTTTGTGCTAAAGTTTTCTGCATAAGCTAATTATTTCGTTCAATGAAATATTTAACCAAAGATAATTTTCTATGTAATAATAATTTCTAATAAAATCTCGTACTCATTTGTCTCAAACTTTAATAAAAACGAAACATATTTGGGAAACCTTTCAGGATATTTTTATAGGCGTAAGTGCGATGGGAAATGTTACCATAGAATCAGACCATAACTTTGTCAAGTCGAAATTTAAAATTAAATTAAAAGTAATAAGTCAGCTGAAAGAAAACATTAAATATAATACGCATCTGCAACAAATGACAATAGCCAGTCATGGGATACTAAAAAAGAATAGTAAAGAAAGCTGCAGAAGGAACAATCGAAGAAAGAAGAAAAACAGAATAAACTAGATGTAGAAAGTACATAGAAATTAATTATAACAAATATGAAACCACACAAAACATCCAAAAGAAGAGATCACAGAACAGAAAGTAAACTAGAAATAGAAAAATTATACGAAGACAAAAATGAAAAATTATAAAAAACAAGAAAAGATAAAAGAACCCAACATGAAGAAATACTGAAGAACTCAGAAACTGAGAAAATAATCAGCTGTAGAATAGTTTGAGGAAAATTACACAAAAGAAATAGCCATTCATGATGATGATAACCTCGACATCGAAGAGGAGAACGAGAATCCCGTAAAACTAAATTTAAAAATGATGGTATTTTCAGTGATTTACTAAAAGCGGGTTCTAAAACAAATGCAGAAATATTACGTCGTCTACCTAATAGGATCTCGACTTAAGAACAACTACGTAGGGAATTGTCCGAAGGTTGGATAATGAAGATTTTTAAAAAGTGGAAAAGATAGGCAAAATCTTCACTTCAACAAAGATAATCTCAGGCTGAACGAATAGCGAGATTGAACAACTACTAAGAACTAACTAAGGACGTTTTACACCTCAAAAATGGTGTGTTGACCAAACAGAATCACTATAGATAATATTAGATGAAAGGACTAAGCGGTATAAAGAAATTCATAAGGACTTTGTGGACTTATGGCTTCCGATAAAATGGAGTTGAAATATTCAAAATATGGTATACTTAAAAAAACTCATTAGAATGCTAATTATTGCACGACAAATATGGTACCAATGTACCATTTGTTGTTGCTTCAATAGAAATTTGGGGGTCAAGGCTGTACCCTATCTTTGGTTATTATTCCTTATATTCATGTCCTGTATCATTACAAAAATAAAAGAAAACAAGAGAGAATAATAGTATAGAAATTTGGACTATACTTAGAACATTTAGAGTATGCACACGATCACTGCATAATTATAGAAATAAGAATCCATTTGCAAGCAAAGGTTAATTGACTAAAGATATCAACAAGTGGATGGATCATCAATTATTGTCCCTCAGTAGAATAATTTTTTCCTAGAAACGGCAGTCATTGATATTAATACATGCCTTCTTATGTATATAAGCTATACATTTAATATTACTGTGGTGCTGCAGATTTTGTTGAAATGGAAAAATTCGAGACAAGGGCTGTGATGAAATACCTTTTTAAGAAGCGTTTATCACACAGGAAAATTATAATGACATGTACGAAGTGTTGGGTAATTCTACGCCGCCATATCAAGTAATTAGAAATTGGTGCCTGGATTTAACATTAGGAAGGAAGTCGTGTTAACATGCACCAGGTGATGTACCACCAAAAACTGTTGTCATTCAAGAAAATATTGAATTGGTCTATGATATGGTACTGAGCTTGCGGAGAATTACGATCAAATGTATTGCTAAGACATATGGCTTTTCCATTGGAAGCGTTGAGAAACTTTTGGGTCTGAAAAACGTCTGCGCACGATGGATTCCGAAAATGTTGTCATCTGCTCAGAAGCGGGCAAGATTTCTCACTGCTGCGAGCAATTTGAGATTAATGGAC
>JABXWE010001224.1:0-61437 GCA_014611495.1 Limonius californicus
ACGTAAATTCCCAGAAAACGTCCAGGGCCAAGCGCGTAGACAAACGCCAATCGGCAATTCTACATGATAACAAAAAAAAAAAGGTCCACACCAAACTGTATTTGGAAAATAATAATATAGTAATCGGCTATAGAACGGCAATAAAAATAAAACTTTAATTGAGATGAAGCGGCAAAATCAAGCGAACATTACAACTTTGAACAAGCTTCATCAGGCAATAAGAAGGAAACGTCCAGGAAAACTTACGCGTGGGGTCATTTTGCTGCATGACGATGCTAGGCCTCATCTTGCTAATGTGGTACAAGAACATGTTGAGTCTGACGCAGAAGTACAGATAACTGTGGAAGACTTCTTCACTCAACAGCCACAAGAATTCTGTGAGCGGGGTATACGTCGGTTAGTAAACCAATGGGATAGGTGCCTTAACTGTTATGGTAATTATTTGTAATTAAATTGTTGAATAAATTTTTTATGAAGCAAAGATGGGTTTCAACTGAACACACCTCGTACATCATAAATAATATTATAAACTAGTTAAAAAAATAAACCCACTGTGAGAGTCTTTACTTATGTTCAATTTTGAAGAAATTGTGGTAGCAAAGATTTGAGTATCCAGGCGGCATAGTTCGGGAACTGAAATTAAGGTATACAAACCGTTAAAAAAGGTTAATAACAATGATTTTTATGTTTATGACAGAAGGTATTTCAAGTAAACGTTGCCTTCTTATTAAGTAAAACCAAATTATTAATAGTTTCAATAGGATTTATTAGCAGAGAGTTCGGAAAAAAGTATTTCATTTGAATTCAATCGCCCTGTAGAACTATATGAAATTTTGATAATCATTGTTTCAGGTTTTGGATGTACAATATTTGGAAACTAATCTGATACATTGAATTTTCGTTGTACTTGGACATGCCGAATTTTATAATAATCGATACAGTAGTTCTTGAGATACGGAGCACACACGCGCGCACTCACACACACACATCGAAAGTTTGTAAAGACTCCTTTTTTGAGTTAGTCCAAAACGAGAATTTAAACAAAAATTTCGACATTACAATACATTTCACAATGAAGGGTCACTCTTTTGTAAGTGATGGAAATTGGGGGATCACCACATTATTATGATGGATACGGGACTGAAAATATATATGTCTAAAATTTGGGAAACAGTGTTTAACAATGTAATATTTACGCTCAAATTTTTTCTTTGCTGAGAATTCTCCAACGCTGAATATGACGATGTCTTAGTTGTATAATGAAAGAAATAATACCATTATTTTTCTTGCCCTGTATACGAAGGTTCGGATGGAATTGCTTACAAAGGCGTTCTACTATGCTGCACTTGCAACAATGGGTTTTATACGGCTTCCATATCAAAACTGTAACAAAACAAATCATTGCGTTTTGCGTGTGGAAATACCTAAACACGTCACCATTTTGCTGCAAATGAAAGAGCCAGTGCGGTTAAACTTTACGATTGCTCATAACACGACATTCTCAGCAATTAAGCCGGCACTTCTTCCGTCAAAATTGAACTCAACCGAAATGTATGTGAAAAGGCATATCATTAGTACGTGCAAAGTATACGCCGTTAACTACTAAAACCGACTAACGACTGATGAATGGGCGGTTGTTAGCGTAACCCCTAATTTATTTGTTTTTACTTGTTCCAGACCTGCAGGAAAAAGAATCACCTGTCAAGACATATCGTCGAAGTGTAGAGTGTTGCAACCGACTGCTGGTGACACGTGCTGCAAACCACCTGCGGGCGTTCTTATCACTCGCCTAATGTAACATGCTGATTGACTTCCTTTTCAACAAACAATTGGCCCAGTGGGAATTGAAACTCCTTCTTCGCGCTGACACTATTTACGTTATTCCCTAGTGTGTGTGAAAAACAGGTGCAATGCTGTGAGCGTGTTTAATGTGTGCGTGTAAAGACAACATAGCGAAATGGGAGAAGAAACGGTAAAGGAAAACAAGAACGGAACCGACATGCCCAAAACCGGCGAACCGTCCGAAGTCGACCCTTGTATAGAATTTAAAACCAAGTCCGGTAAAAGGAAATTTTTTGAAAATACAGAACTACGTTTGCGGGAGAAAACAGGACTTTCACGCACGGGACTATACGTGGCTATTGGTTTGCTAGTGTTGTTAATTGTGTTGTTTATAGTTGTGATTGTTCTTGCTGCTACATGGCCTTCCAGACCCCATCATCTACAATTTCCCGTTTGTACGGAATCTGCTTGCCTTCGAGCTGCTGCACAGGTGAGAGAATCTGTAATATTAATTTCACTCGGGCTTGTTTCTCTTGCTAGGGCGCCAAAGAAATCGCCCGCCACTCTCAGATATTCTCCAAAACCCTCCTCATCCTAAGTTCCAAGACTGATTAGAGAATTCTAGAGTGTGTTTACAATTTGTTACACTCGCCCTGTATGTATTTTCTCAATGTTAACCTATTAATATGGTATGTGGGCTTATTTATAATGTACTAATAAAAAAAAGAAAGGCATTGGACTTCAATTACTGACTTGGTGTAGGACTTATCTCCAGAGGTATTCCTCAGCTAAGTTACTTGAGTTAGTTCAAGTTCCTACTGAAGATGTCAGCTTAGTTGTCGAAATACGTATTTCGATGCTCTAAATATCGTGATGGTAAGGGGTTTTCCAAAGTTTAAATGAAAATTGGTTTTGGTAGGGATTAATTTTATAGATAAGTTTCAGAAGATTAAGAGTTTACGTATAATTCATTTAAAGAAAAATTAACAAAGTTTTTATTGGTTTAGAACCCAATGAATTTCTTATTTAAAAAGTAAATATTTTGAAATTTTGAAGCTGAACCTTTGACAAAATTTTTGAAAATTCCTCACTTTTAGTAATGGATTCACTATGTCGCTCTAGTACTAATTTCCAAATTTCAAGATTTTATTTCTGATTTCAGCAGAAGTCAATATTTAACAATAGTACAAAGCATTATATCCGTATTTTTATTTTTCGTTAAATGTTAATATTTAATTTACTAAATTATCGCAATTACATGCAATATTACATTAGCAGGATTTCCCAAAGCTGATTAAGGAATTGCTCGACAATGCACGCACATAACCTCGTTGCGTTGTCATAAATAAGATAGAACATTTGGGTCTAATGGACAGAATGAAAAAGAATAACGACTAAATACACCAAATACAATCACGAATAGAGGTAGCGAGGGATGCCTTTGTGGAAATGAGGAACCTATTATGTAAGACAGATTTACAATGGTACAGGTTCGGTGAGCCTTCTTTGCCGTATGCCACACAAGAGGCTAACCTAACCCTTCGTATAGAGAAGAGAAGTTCCACTACATGATTTACGATTATCAAATATGTATGATATGATAACCGGGTCCGACGGCTTTACGTGCCCTCGAAGCACGACGGCTCGCGTATGGCACTGTATTGATCCACCCATTCACGTCTGTCAGGCATTCCAGTACTCCGCTATGTAACCCATCAATACGAATTCGAACCCTATTGGTGTGGTGTGACCTCTTTTCAATTTTCCTTTATGGAATGGAAGCATGGACGCTTAAAAACGAGGTATTGGCAAAATCTAAGCCCGTTTTGTTTATGTAAAAACAGGATATTATATAATCGTGTAATACTTCTATTACGTATTTTATTTATCAATTGCGTGTCGATAAATGAAACGCACAGTATGAAGCAAGGGTAAAGCTAAAATTTGGATGATATACATTTGCTTGACTTTCTTAAGTTTTTTTTGTATACTTGAGACTTGCATTTTCTGCTGATTCCATAGGCCTTACTTTGAATCGGTCGTACTCTTCCTTGACTACTTTATTTCCTAAAACATTGATGTGAAATTCCTCATTTAATAAAGGCATTTCACAAATTTAAATTGGCCTGACTTTGAATTTGTTTAGTATTTCCTTATCCTCTTAAAGCTTCGTTTTCAGTCCTGGAGATATCCAAGGCGTCTTCCTTCCAATGTAGAACTTACTTTAAATTCTACGGGATATCTAGAACTTCCCCAAGCCAACGTTTGGATTTCCTATTTATTTTAGACTTGCTCAGTATATATTTATCCTCTTAAAGCTTCGTTTTGAGTCCTGGAGATATCCAAGGCGTCTTCCTTCCAATGTAGAACTTACTTTAAATTCTACGGGTTATCTAGAACTTCCCCAAGCCAACGTTTGGACTTCCTATTTATTTTAGACTTGTTTAGTATTTATTTATCCTCTTAAAGCTTTGTTTTGAGTCCTGGAGATATCCAAGGCGTCTTCCTTCCAATCTAGAACTTACTTTAAATTCTACGGGATATCTAGAACTTCCCCAAGCCAACGTTTGGATTTCCTATTTATTTTAGACTTGCTCAGTATATATTTATCCTCTTAAAGCTTCGTTTTGAGTCCTGGAGATATCCAAGGCGTCGTCTTTCCAGTCTGGAACTTACTTTAAATTCTACGGGTTATCTAGAACTTCCCCAAGCCAACGTTTGGACTTCCTATTTATTTTAGACTTGTTTAGTATTTATTTATCCTCTTAAAGCTTCGTTTTGAGTCCTGGAGATATCCAAGGCGTCTTCCTTCCAATCTAGAACTTACTTTAAATTCTACGGGATATCTAGAACTTCCCCAAGCCAACGTTTGGATTTCCTATTTATTTTAGACTTGCTCAGTATATATTTATCCTCTTAAAGCTTCGTTTTGAGTCCTGGAGATATCCAAGGCGTCGTCTTTCCAGTCTGGAACTTACTTTAAATTCTACGGGTTATCTAGAACCTCCCCAAGCCAACGTTTGGACTTCCTATTTATTTTAGACTTGTTTAGTATTTATTTATCCTCTTAAAGCTTCGTTTTGAGTCCTGGAGATATCCAACGCGTCTTCCTTCCAATCTAGAACTTACTTTAAATTCTACGGGATATCTAGAACTTCCCCAAGCCAACATTTTGATTTCCTATTTATTTTAGACTTGCTCAGTATATATTTATCCTCTTAAAGCTTCGTTTTGAGTCCTGGAGATATCCAAGGCGTCGCCTTTCCAGTCTGGAACTTACTTTAAATTCTACGGGTTATTTAGAACTTCCCCAAGCCAACGTTTGGACTTCCTATTTATTTTAGACTTGTTTAGTATTTATTTATCCTCTTAAAGCTTCGTTTTGAGTCCTGGAGATATCCAAGGCGTCTTCCTTCCAATCTAGAACTTTAAATTCTACGGGTTATCTAGAACTTCCCCAAACCAGCGTTTGGACTTCCGATTTATTTTAGACTTGTTTAGTATTTATTTATCCTCTTAAAGCTTCGTTTTGAGTCCTGGAGATATCCAAGGCGTCTTCCTTCCAATCTAGAACTTACTTTAAATTCTACGGGATATCTAGAACTTCCCCAAGCCAGCGTTTGGACTTCCTATTTATTTTAGACTTGTGATATACACGGCGTCCTCCTTCCAGTCTAGAACTTACTTTAAATTCTGCAGCTTATCTAGAACTTCCCTAAGCCAACGTTTGGATTTCCTATTTATCTTAGAGTTGTTTCGTATTTCCTTATTTTCTTAATGTTTCCTTTTGGTTCCTGGAGATCTCATGAATATTCAACTTCCATTCTCGAAATTTCGTAGCTCCTGTATATTTTCCACAGACTTTAGTTTGGACTTCCCATTTATTCCGGACTTATTTTGTATTTCCTTATATTCTCAAAGCTTCTTCTGGCTCCTGCAAATTCTCTACGTTTTCTCGCTACATTCCACGACGTACTTTAGATGTTTTCGCATTTCTATAATTTTCCTAGATCTATCTCTGGATGAGTTTCTTGTTTTGGACATTTCCGACTCCTACAGTTATCCTTGGATTTCTCAATACTCCACAGGGATTACTACAGATTTCTGAGCTTCTCCATAACTTCATTTAAATTTCCCCATTTCAGAAAACTTTCTTTTGTATTCTCATGTTATGTAAAGACATTCTTGGGGATTCCCATAAACCTCTCGGATTTGTTTTGTACTTCGGTGTTTCCTCAAACTTTTTTTCCGACATTTTGATTTCCCAGGTCACCCTCCGTTTTCCCAGAAGTTCTTTTGTATGTATTGTATTTACGCCAAGCCTCTGTTTTCCCTTCTTCTGGTTTATCAGACCTTCTGTTAATGTGTGATGATTTCTTTTGCCCTTCCTCGATTTTTCCCTAGATTTGTCTTGAACTTTCGGAACCCAGTTGTTACGTTTTTCTAACTTCCGTGGACTTTCTAATATTCTATGATTTTTTATGCATTCTTTTATTTTTCAAAGTATTCGCTCGAGTTTTTATAGGGTTGTCTTTGCCTTTTCCGTGATATTATAGGACTTGTTTTGTACTTACTTCTGTCTACAGAATTTTTTTTCTGGTTTCTGCATTTTGCTTTGGTTTTCCCACTACATTGGCTTACATCAAATGTTTTAGCTTCTCTACAACTTCCTTTACACTTCCCTATTTTACAATTATTTGTTTTGCATCCTCATGTTTCGCAAAGATATTTTTTTGGATTCTTATACTTCTTTTGGGTTTGGTTTTGACTTTCTTGCTTGCTCAAAACTTCTTTTTGGTGTCTTTCCCAGGGCATCTTCCGTAATCTTAGAACTTTTTTGAATGTCTCATATTTACTTTAATCGTTTGTTCTCATTTCTTTTTTATCAGACCTTCTGTCAATGTCTTAGGATTTTTTTAACCTTCCTCACTTTCTCAAGATAGGCCTCAAATTTTCGGAACCTACTTGTTACTTTTTTCTAATTTCCGTGGAGTTCCGTATTTCTTAGGATTTTCATATGGATTCTTCTAAGAAGGTTTCCCATTCGTTTCTCATGAGCCATTGCCTTTTACATAATATTATGGGATTTTTTAATTTTCTTCTAGAGCGGTTTGTTCTGATTTCTGCTTTCCCAAATCTGCCATATAAGAGATCGCATACTTCTTTCCGTTGGATTCTTTCAATTTTTACTTTCCTATATGTCCCCGTATACATATATCCTTGCATCCCATCGATTGCTCTAGGACTTTTTCTTTACTTTTCCTAAACTTTCTTTGGACTTCATCAGTAAGATGTTGTTAGAGTCTTCTCTAGCACTCCCCGCAGACTTCCTCAGGGCTTGTTGTGGTTTTCTCCAGGGTTTCCTGAAGGTTTGTACTTATTTCTCAATATACGTAAATGTTGGCACTACTTTTCACTCGATTAAAGTCTGTTAATATCAATATAAAAACTGTGAACTAAAAATTATCAACCTTAGAATGTCATGAGTTGCGTCTTCATGAAAAACTTCGGTTTTCTAAATATTCTTTGCTGTGTGTAAATTGTAATACTTGATTGATGTCTCTGTGTCAGTTATTATTGCTATTTGTAAACGTTTAGAAAAGTAAGTCAACATTAGTTATTAATATTAGTTCGTTTTGCATGTAAAAAAATCAGTTTTTATGTAAGGAAGTTTTTTATGCAAGGTTCTAGATCATACCACGATCATTATCACATTGCTAAGCAACAAATCCATCGGTTTTTTATATCAGCAAGGAAACTGAGAACTTGACAATGCGATGATTGATTGTAATCAATAACACGTAATTTATTAGTCTGCTTCCCTACTGAAAAACATTGATTATTGTTAGATATAATATTACAATTGAATTTCTAACAGTGGGTGGTCAATTGATACACTTTTCTTTGTAACAAAATAGTTCGTATGACACAATTAAATGGATTTAGTTCCGGTCGACTATGTAATTGCCAGCTGTTTACCTTAAATTAAAATAGAATCGTAAATCTACGGGCTTGAGAGTTGACTAATTTATTTCGAGTGGGTCTGGGTTTTGTGTTCAATTGGATTGATTATTATTTTTCAAGTGGCTTCCGTAACATGCTGGAGGTATCTAAAACACTTTGGTTGAAACTGAGCAGTGGCGTCGACCGCACAAGTGCAATGTTCGATAAAAAATTAACATTATGCAGAGATTCTTGACCACCAAGTGAATTATTGGCTAACTTTAGTGATAATACCAAGATTAACTTTTATATTTTTCTATCGGGTTTATTTTTTATAAATTGCAAATATGTTTATTCAAACTGGAATTTCGACAGACTGTTTCGAGATCAATAACATCTGCATGATCATTATATTTCCTAAATTATTTAATTTTTCTCTCAATCATATCCATAGTGTAAATGTGAACTTACCTTTAGAATCTGCCTTCATTTATTTATAAATACAGGTAGATCTTACCTGTGCGTTTATGCAGCACACCTTGCAGCCGTGAAATTGCTTGAATTGTCTACCAGAGTTGCTGGTGAGGCCGAAAAGTCGCCCATGGAGTACCAGTTTCGGTCGAGGCATTCTCGAGCTGCTCGGCAATTCACTCACATCCTTTTGTTCTTCAGAACAAAGTGTAAAAAGTCAATAAACTCTCTTTCGTTGTTTAAAAATATCGTCTGTAATGGTTTGTTTGAAAACTTGCACCTTTTCAGCAGCCGCTTGCGCGACTCGTAAATATTTAACGATTACGTTCAGGGAACAAATGGATTAGATCAAAATTTGTTGCATTTGTTCCATGCAGGATTGTGTTGTTTTTGAATAAGGATGCGTGTAATCTTTGCATAGTTGTCTTTTGCTAGCAAAATTAAATGATCTTGCAATTTTAATGAAGAGACGAGTTGTTAAGTTTCCTTAACGAACTCGTTTTACGAACAATTAACTGCGATTAGGAATTTTTGGAAGCATGAATTATTAATTTCTCCTACTGGAAATGATTAATTAGACAGAAGCGTAACATAATTTTCCTATTAAGTAAATTAATTACCTCATAAAGTTGTTTTAGAATTTTTAGTAGCTGTAAAATAAGATTTCGGGGTAAGTTAGCCCCCTGCTATTATTTTATAACTTATCACAAGGAAGTTTAATGGGTTGTGTCGGACAAACATTCAGTGCTATTTTAATAAAGTTGTGCGGTAATTCAGTCCTGTTATATTTCTTGATATGTCTGTGATCACTGTTATTTAAATTTTGGCATTTCATTATTGCAATCTATCAAACTAAGTTGCTGTTGAAGTGGTGGGTACGTTCGTCCTTTTGCAATTAAAATGATCAATTTTTCCTTTTTTTTTTCGTAAAATTAATTGTCCCTTTACTTTACAGCGCAACAACTCAAGCAAATATTAAATACTAAATTAGCCAACTTACTAATTTGACGATTTTGCTTTGATGTTTGACGGTTAATTAGAAGTTTGTAGCAGGAGCTCGCGCTTTACTTAAGCTTCGGTCTGTTTAATCTCACAGGGTTTCATTAAATTGACTTAATTATGCATATACGAACTAGGCATACTATGAAATAGAGAGAAACTTTGATGTAGCAACACAATATTGAATGGTTTCCTGTGTCGTGTTCTGAAGAGCGAATAAAGATTTGATTATTTTTCGTTGGCAGGTGGGAAAAAGCAATTTTTTGGAAAAAGTCTGTTCCAGATAGCTGCGACATGTTGATGCTGGGAAGCTGGATCGCATGCTGACAGTTTATTACATTTTTTCTATTGATGTTTACATAAAGTGACAAACGAGCATCCTCTGTTTCTGACGAGTATCGGAAAAAGTTCCTCGAGAGATGTTTCGAAATTTGATTCTTGGAAACAGAACGGAAAGTCGTTTGAAAATAAAGTTAGGTATTTCTTTGTTAGCAGATTAAGCAATACAAGAATTGCAGTGTAACGAAATTTAAATTATTTAGAATATGCTGGAATTTATTGTTCGATTGTGTTTTACAACAGGTGATTAACAAAGCATACTTTATATAATGTAAACTGTTTTAATTAACCAAATTGTACGTGAATTATTACTTCCTTTGTTCCTTTGTGGCCACATTAAAATGGACGATCCGTCAGCCCTCTCGATTCGTTGACAAGCCTGAAATATGCAAATACTTCGTTAGATTAAAAAAATAACAATGACTCTTAGAATATCTATTTTTATAGTTTAACTTTTGGGGTAAGTTAGTTGCTTTGTTTCTTGTTCTTACTTACTCTTCTATAAGTATGCAGTAAAACTATTGGGGTAATTTAGTTCTGCTGTTCATTAGTAGTAGTTAGTTTATCAATATTAGAGTTTTTAATTTATATAATAACAAACTCACTCTGTTTATATGTAATGTTGTTAACAAATATTTAGAAACTATGATATTTTTTTAGTAGATTTTGGGCGAATATTCACACATTTCTTTATAAGTATTTGTTTGAATTTGACTTTGTATAATTTGATTTTGGTCCTTATTAACCGTACCCTTGTTGTAGTTCAAAGGAAATTAGAGCTGTTAATTGATATTATAATAAGGAATTCTATTACTGAAATGTACGTACATACACTTATCAGAACATTGTTACATCAGATTTAAACACAATTAGCATTAACATTAGCATTCAACTACCTTATATTTTGTTATTGTTGTAAGTTGATTTTGGTGTATGTTAATCTAACTAATTATACAGGGTGATTCTAAACATATGCGAAAAGCTTTAATTACGTGTACCTGAGGTTATTTAACCCCTAATCACGTAATAATATTTTTAAATTCGGTGCCTTTAGGGAGATATAGGGCTTCAAACTTTTTTTTACATCAATTCAGAGTAAACAGTCCGAGCTTAATTTCCAGTCACGAAAATATACAATTGGGCTTTAGATGTAGGTTTTTTTTTCATCCTCCGGCTTAACTCGTCTGGGCTTAAGTGTATCATTGATGGTTTGATTCTTGAAGCCACTTTGTCGTAGAGCTTTTCGAAGTTTTTTTGCTTCTTGGTCTATGTTTTCTGGGTCTGCGAGTCTTTGGGAACGGGTGACCAAGGTTTTAACCACTGATCCAAGTTGTTCTGTTTGTTTGCTTTAACCAAACCAAACAAACACAGAACATACTCAAAAGGGCCAGCTTCAGCTTAACCAGAGACCATTCATGACATAAGAAGAACTCTGTACCAGGTCAATAAATAGCTATTGCGCCTACATCTTCAACTAAGTAACTCCATCCACCCGTTACTTTGGCAAACTGGTCCAGCCAAGCGTGTTCAGGGCTGAAACCAATACCACCCTGACCACAAACAAACAAAAAGAAAAGTTCAATCGGCGCCAATCAGAACAGAAACCAACAAACATCACTGAAAAGCCACAGTCACCGAAAGTGGTCTACAACCTTTCAAGCCACCAACTGGAAGAAGCTGCCCAAAATGTCCTAGCTAAAAGATTTAACTTCGTAGTTGCCCCCAACCACTTACCTGTCGAGGACATAATTTGTGAAGTTGAATCAGCTGTATCAGTACTACACAAAACCACAGCTGAAATTATACGTCACGACGTTTCTCATGTCTTACGAACCTCCAAACCACCAAAAAGGAACATATCACACGAAGAAAACCAAGCTCCACAGCAGCTAAGGAAGAATGAGAACATCCTCATACTACCTGTAGACAAAGGCAACGCAACAAACGTTATGGACACTACGGAATACAACTCCAAGATAAATTCTCTACTACAAGATCCAGCCTACCAGCCCATTACTACGGTTCCTTTCATATACTTGGAGAAAACTACAAAAAACAAGATCAAACAGAGCCCTATCGCCGAAGACATACAACGATAGCTGGTACCCAGGTAGAAATCATCCAGATGTCCGAAACTATGGGCTACCAAAAGTACACAAACCAGGAGCATCTATCAGGCCAAGTGTCAGTTCAATAGGATCCTCCCGACAACAGCTGGCAAAACAGCTACAATCTCACACCGAAGAAGCCGTATTTTACGCTAAGAACGCAAGTACCTTCGTCGAGTTACGGAGGAAGGAAAAAGTAGAGCGAGGTTGGTTACTAGGAAGTTTCGATGCGCTGTCACTGTTTACTAATGTTCCCGTAGAAGAATCTCATGACATAATCAAACAAATATGATCCACCAGCTCATATAATTGAATTGACGAAACACCGCCTCAAGAACACGTACTTCCTGCACAACAACCAACGGTACAAGCAAATAGAGCAAATTCACAATGGAAATGGAATCAGAAAACCAACTACCGTTCCTGGATTTTTTGGGACCGGCTGTGGCTGGAACGTTCTGATTTTGTTGAGGTGGTTTTGTGCTTGCTTGTTGGTTTCTTTGTATGTTTCTTTTTTGGCGAGAACCAGTTTTCAAGCGGCTGGTAGCTTTGGGTACCATCACGAGAATTTAAGTTTCTTGGGTGTTTCTCGATTTCTATAGCTTGCCTTATTATTCTAGATTTCAGGTGTCCTATGTTAACCAGTACTTTGGTGGTTTCGCAAGCAATTTTGTGCGATGATGTGCTTACGTGTAGTACCGGTGATGAAGTCTTCTCGTTTTTTCTTACGGCATTTTCGTGTTCTTCCTTTCTCACATTGACTCGTCTGTTTGTTTGACCTATGTATGTTGGATCGCAGTCCTGACAAGGAATTTTGTAGACACCTTGATTCTCCAGGGCTATCCTTGTTTTGCGTTTTCGTAGAATGGAGCTGATCTTTCTGTTGGTTGTGAATGTTGTTTTCACATTGTGTCTTCGTAGAATTCTAGAGATTCTGTCTGTTGTTCCTTTGACGTATGGCAAGTGGAAAGTGGATGAAATCTGACCTAAAAGTGAAAACTTTGGCTTATAAATTTGTAAATTAGGTACACGTTTTAAAATTGTTATTTCTATTCGAAATTTTGTTAGATATCTCTTAAAACAATAAAATTCACAGAAAATTGTAAACGCCTATTTTTTTGAAAACAAAATACTGGTTCAGAAAAAAAACTTTGGTTAACGATTTCGTTTTCAAGATATACCCTAATTTACACATTTATTAACCAACTTCTGGGGCAGGTTTCATCCACTCTTCACACTCAATTGTATCTTTTTCGTAATTGAAAATTAAGCTTGAACTGTAAGCTTTCGAAAACAAGGAAGTTCATTACAATCGGGCAAGAAATAAAGAAGTTATTTACAATTTACGGAAGTGATCTGAAAGAACTTTGAAATCCCCTATATCCCGAATTGGAAAAAAATTCAAGGTGCTTTGGTGGTTAAATAACCTCAGCTATACACGGTAAAGTTTTTTTTATAGGTTTAGAATCACCCTATACATTAATGGGACTTTCTAACTTCCAAAGTTATAATAAATGTGTTATCGTAAATATTGTTTTTGCTATTTTTATTACTGATACATTCACTGATTTTTTCTACTAAATTGTGGGGCAAGTTAGTCCTGGTGTTAATTTATTATTTAACACTTTTACTGTTAATTAACTTCTATAATAACATTATGGTGGTAAAATACTTCTGGTTGTACGTATTTGATCAATTTTGCAGAAAAACGTGGGGATAGTTTTCAGGTTAATGTTGGAAGTTTTGTAACTGAATGTATATTATACACACCTTTAATTTGGCGTATCTTAGTTCTGTTACAAAATGGAGAGAGATTGTAGTAAAAAATGGTGCCTGTTTTAATATTGTCGTGGTTGACTAGTCTTATTTGTAGTTGCATACAATTTCTGAATAAATCCGGATGTTGGGGAATAGTTTATTCAGTTCTATCTAAAACTGAGGTTCAAATTTAAATTCGAGAAGTTTGTTGTGGGGCATTTTGGCCCTGGGGAGAAACTTAAATGAATGGAGGCTTTAACGTCGTAATTTATAATAATTATTTTGGATAAGTTGGTTGTGCTGTTAATTATAAATTGATAAATGTTGAAACTCCTATTAGTTAACACTGGCGAATGGGGCTAGTCTAGTTAAAATGTAATCTGCAAAAATATGTGGGATAAAATATTAATTTTAAAATCTATCGTTTTAGAAAAAGCTGACAGAGCTCTGCTTAAAAGCAATTGTTTAAATTTTTAATTCTATAGTTAATTTTGAAGCATGTTAGCTATGCAGAGAATTAATAAGCTTCTAACTTCTTAATTTATAATTAAAAATGTGAATACATTAGTTCTACTAGTACTACTGTTTACTAAGAAAGTAGCACATTTTGAAACTCCTATTGTTTTGCACGAAATTGTCCTATTAAATTTTTATTTTCCTGTCGGGAAAGTTTAGCCCAAATTTTGGAATTAAGTTAATTCTATAAGTTAATTTGCGGACATGTTAACCTTGCTAGGAATTATACATTCGATTTATAAGCATTTAGTTTTGCTGTTAATTAACAACTTAACAAATTTTGGAGCGCCTATTTTTTATATTACTGAGTAAGGCTAATAATGTTTAGATGCAATTTGCTTATGGCTGTAGGTACGTTGTAAATTAAAAAAACTTTTAAACATAAAATTTGATAATAAAAATGTCAAGACAAGTTAACTATAATGTCAACTTTATTTTTTTAGTATTAAAAATGTACATGTACATGTACATTTATTTGCACTGATGACACATTTTACAATTTTTAGTTTTTTTTATATTGTTGAAGTGGATCTTTCATTTTAAAGCAGATTTTACTTCAGGTTTACACAAAATTTATTGTTATTGGAAGATTTGGTTTTACATTCTTTGAGGCTTTCGCGGTTTCTCGAACTGTCAATATTACAATTTACTTTCGGCTTAGACGCGTCGTTATTTGGGAACTACACCCAACATTATCAGGTAAGGCCTGACCTGTAGCTTGTCTGCCTTTACAAGCATTTGCTCTACAAGTTTGAGCAACATTTGTTCGTAGGCCCTGTCTGCCTAAATAGAATAGAACACTGTGTGAACACAGCGTTCTATTCACTCTGAAGATGCAAGCTGCAATGTCTTGCGAAACGTTAGTTTGTATGAGTTCACAAACAGCTAACAGGCATAAGCCGATTAAGTATTATTGTCCTGGCAAACAAAATACATTAAGATCAAATCCTTGTCCGCTCCAAGGTTTAAATAATCTAAGCACACGGCCTTGTTTAGGCAGGCTGGGCGTACGAACATATATTGCTCAAACTTCTAGAGCAAATGCTTGTAAAGGCAGACAAACTACAGGTCGGACCTTACCTGATAATGCTGGGTGTAGTTCCCAAATGACGACGCGGTCTAAGCCGAAAGTAAATTGTAATATTGACAGATTTCATTTTATACTACCTTAACCTTGCTGCTAATAATAAAAATGGTACGGTAAAAAAGCTTTACACGAATTTGAAAATTTAGAACTCTAATTTGTCTAAGTTTAATAATGTTGGGTTGGCTTTCCCTTCTTTATCTACGCCCAACTATTCAAAATATTCGTTAAATTTACAGTAAATTACGTTACTAAGTTCTGTACAAAACTTATCGTTATAACTCCTGGGGTTGATTTGTGGGGTATGTTAATCCTCCTAATGAGCGAACTCCTACCTTCCGTATTTATCACAAAGATTGTGTATTAACTTAGTTTCAATAGTTACATTTTAAAGGTCTCGTTTGTAGATAATTAAAGTTAACATTGTTGAAATAGGTTAGTCCTGTTCGTTTTCATTAATGTGGTTACTAAAACCTTCATTTTCCAGCATTTTTTGGCAGAATTGATCGTTAAAATTAAGGGGCTACTAAAGTTACTCAAAATAGGGCAAAATTAACGTTTTCTAGTGTCACAGTAGCTATGACAATACGTGATCTTTTCACTTGCCGTTTGCAATATAGACGTAGAAATAGAACAAAATGATAATAATAAGGAGTTTGTATGGGTTCACAAACAGCTAACAGGCATTAGCCGATTAAGTATTATTGTGCTGGCAAACAAAATACATCAAAATCAAATCCTTGTCCGCCCCAAGGTTTAATTAATATAAGCACACGGCAGGCAGCGCCTAGGAACAAATATGGCTCAAACTTCTAGAGCAAATGCTTGTAAAGGCAGACAAGCCACAGGTTGGGCCTTACCTGATAATGCTGGGTGTAGTTCCCAAATGACGACGCGGTCTAAGCCGAAAGTAAATTGTAATATTGACAGTTCGAGAAACCGCGAAAGCCTCAAAGAATATAAATAACAAGGAAATTTATAAAATGCAATTGCTACTGTACATATCTGTGTACTTTGAACAACCTTACAAAAAACGTGATATTCCACAATGTATAAAATGCCAAGCTTCCGGACACATCAAAAATTACTGCTGTAAACAATCTAGATGTATCAATTGCGCAGGTAGCCATCTAACAAACGATTGTACATGGAAAGAAACGAGAAAGGAAGTATTATGCTGTAACTGTGGAGAAAATCACCCTGCTAGTTATAAAGGATGCAGTGTGCGGAAGCAACTGCAACAGAAGCTATACCCCACTCTGATAGAAACGGTCTTAAAGGAAAGGCAAATACATATGCAACAAACACTCCCGCCCTCAATGCACAAGATACCCACAATAACCCTGTTCCTTCGACATCCCAAGTGGTTAACCATTACCAATAAAAGCTACAAAGCAACCTAATACCTAGTGCTCAACAATAGTCTTCAGCTACCCAGCATAATGATCGTGTAACTGAGCTTGAACAAATAGTGCAAAAGCTAGCAGAAAGAATGGACACACTTTTAAATATTATCACAGCGTTAATTAAGAAAATCAACAATGGCTAATTCATTAAAAATAAGCCTCTGGATTGCTAACGGTTTGACCCAACGAAGCCAAGAATTAAAAACTTTTCTAATACATCAAAATATAGACGTCATGTTTATCTCTGAGACGCACTTTTCAAGCAAAAGTTATATACGTGTTCCTCACTATTCCATCTACTCTACACCACACCCTGACAATAAAGCCCATGGAGGATCTGCTACAATAATAAAAACTTCCATAAAACACCATGAAAATGAAAGCTTCGCAAAAGACTTCATTCAAGCAATCACCGTTACTGTACATGATTATCTCGGACCCATCAAGCTATCAGCCATATATACTGCTATTCAAAAAAATCCGAACACCTAGTATTTATGTATCAATTTTATTCAAATTTTCAGAAAAAACATGAAATACTACTCTAAGAAAACGATGGAAATTTAAAATTAGAAAAGTTAAAAACAAAGAAGTATTTCTTAATAATGTGTTGGGCCACCACGATTTCTAAGACACTCGTTAACCCTTCTGGTCATACTAGAAATTAAATTATCGATGTCTGCTTGGGGTATCTCCTCCCAAAAATGTTGAATATGCTGACGAAGGTCTGCCAAATTATTGGGCGGCCTAGGTAAATTGCTGATTCTTGACCCTATCATATCCCAAACGTGTTCTATTGGCGATAAATCCGGAGAACGTAATGGCCACCGGAGTAATTGAACATTGGCTTGTTGCAAATGTTGCACAGTAACCTGAGCAACATGTGGGGTTGCATTATCCTGCTGGAATATAGGGTTTTCCAGTAAGTGTAAATATGGTATTAACACTGGTTCCAGTATGTCATCGATGTATCGCCGAGCATTAAGACTTCGAGGGATGAATATTAAGGGGGATCTGCTACCATGTGCAATAGCATCCCAAACCATAATGCCCTGTGTAAGAGCTGTATGACGTTCTAAAGCCAAGTTTAAATTTCGGCGTTCACCTCGACGTCTTCTTGCCCTTTTACGACCATCATGGGCCCACAAACAGAATCTAGATTCGTCACTGAAGACTATGTGATTCCATTCACGAACCCAGTGGCTACGTTCCATGCACCATTCTAATCTTCTGGCTTTATGCCTTGGGGTAAGAGGTAAACATAAAACTGGTCGGTAGCTTCTTACGCCGAAAGAGCGTATTCTGCGGTAAACTGTGCTCATATGGACTCTTTGGTGTGTTACTTGGGCCCAGTCATTTCCAATGGCTCTGGTTGTTGAAAATCGATCTCTTAGGGCCATTAAACGAAGAACACGATCTTCACGAGCTGTCGTTTGTCGCTGCCTTCCAGAACCGACACGCCGTTGATGAGTGTGTTCTATAGACCATTGCATCGGTGCAAGTTGCGGACACTGTTGAGACGCTTCGACCCACACGATTGGCAATTTCTCGAAATGAAACACCTTCTTCCCTAAGCCCTACTATGCGACCTCGCTGAAAGTCGTCTAATTGACGATAATTACGACGACGACGAACTGGTGGCATAATGAAAGAAAATCTTGAACTACCTGTCACGGTGACAGTTTTAAAATTCGCAGATAAAGCAACAAAATTGAAAAACAAATGGCGCTATTCAAAGAACAAAAATAAGAAAAAACTCAAGTTACCATTGGAATTTTCCAACCAAATTTTCATTATTTTCTCATCATGTAACACGTCACTAAATACGCATATTCAAAATGTTTTGAAATTATGTTTTCCCTGTGTTCGGATTTTTTTGGAAAGCAGTATTACAACTTCAATGCAGACAATTACATTAAAATGGATTTCATTAATTAATAATTTAATTTAGGAGTTATAATCAGTCGATAATAGCTCTTTTTTGACACAATACAAAAATAGTATTTTTACATAAAATAGAGACTTCTTTTTTGTGTGAGCTTGCTAGCTAGTGTAGTGATAAGCGCCCAAAGCGAATTAATGAAAACTCCACTTATTTTAAATGTGACAACAGGCTAGTAATTCAATATCTATAACGTTTGAATAGTTAGTTTTACCATATTATGTGGTAGATTTTGGAAATCTGACCACTATACTAACGAAAGCAACACCTGTAGTTTTCTGAACGTTTCATATTATGTAGTACATCATAATGAAGAGGTAAATTGAAGAATTCAGTATAAATTATGAAATATAAAGCAATCTATAAACAATTCACATACTTTCTTGGATCTCGGATGGTTATCTAGATTCATTGTAGGTATCGACCGTAGATCTGCACCGCGATCATATTTATTAAATCTGGCTTGAACTGTATCTAGATTCCCAATTAAAGAATCTCATGCACTTACATGTTATAACTTATAACTAGAGAACGGATTTCTAGCCATTATGCTTATTCTTAATATTTATAGCATCGAGATAATTTCTAAAAATGTATACGAATCATGAAAAATGTGATAATTTAACACTAAAAATTTTTTGCTTTCCATGCTTTTTTTGTCATTTTGTGCTTATTTTTAATTTTTAGGTTTATTTTCTATTATTATGCTTATTTAGAGCATTTTCTTAAAAGTTTTGAGAAATAATTATTGCATATGTATCGTTTTTCGTTAATTTTCATATTGAAACACGCATTTAAAAAACCGCACCATTGAATTGACCCGCAAACATTTTAACTTTGCTTATTTATCAAAATTACTATATGCGTGTATCGTACTAAGATGGGGAACCCCCGAGTGTGCCGGTCGGGGAACCACACGAGTGCATAAATTTTATTACAGAATTCATCAGCATATTCATGGATAGTCGTGCACTGTGACCGGGTGTATTAATTTGTGTTTATTTACCAGAAAAACCTACAAATCAATAATGCCAAAGGTGAAACCCACCATATACGAATGGATTAAAAACCATCCAGAATTAAGAAGTGAAAATAATAAATTATTTTGTAAAGTATGTTTAAAAACGGTAAGTTTTATTTTAATTCCTAACTACATGGTAACTTGTCAAGATTTTTATTTTATAGATTCAATGCGATAAAAAATATAATATTATACAACAACAAAAACACACTACAACAAGAACGTTTGAAAAAGTTCAAAGCTGAATCAATGAAACAGCAGACAATTGCACAATCTTTAGCATCATCTTCAACAAACCATGAACAAATGGAGTTTAATTTAGATTTGTACAAAAACTTTTAAAATCCAATATCCCTTTAAAAAAATTACAAAATATTGCATTTAAATCATTCTTGGAAAAATATTGTAAAATGCACATTCCTGATGAAAGCACCCTAAGAAAAAAATATGTAGTTCGTGCGTACAATGAAACCATACAGAAAATAAAAGAAATCATAAACAACAATTATTTATGGTTTAACGTGGATGAAACCACAGACACTTGTGGAAGGTATGTTGCTAATTTAATATTAGGAGTTCTGAATGAAGACATTGCGACCAATAGTTTTTTGATATGTACAAAGGAATTGAAGAAAACTAACAATAATACTATATCAAAATTCATTAATGATGGACTAGCTTTTTTTTGCCGGATGCACTACTAAGTCACAAAATTTTATAATGCTCTCCGACGCAGCACCTTATATGATAAAAGCTGCCTCTAACAAGAAAATTTTCTACGAAAATTTATTACATTGTACATGTTTGGCGCATGGATTGAATCGAATTGCTGAAACAATAAGATTGATATTTACTTTAGTAAATAATTTAATTAAAAATGCAAGAAAAGTATTTATAAAAGCTCCTTTACGGGTACAATTATTCAAGAAGAGATTACCTGATGTCCCATTACCCCCTGAACCAGTGCTAACAAGATGGGGAACTTGGCTAGATGCTGCGATGTACTATGCGAACAATTTTGAGGGTTTAAAAACTTTATATTCGAATTTCCCGAGACGGCAAGCAAATCAGTGAAAGACTGCCAAACAGTTATCAAAGAACAAGAGCTTCAAAACAATTTAGCTTTCATAAAATCCCACTTAAATTTTGTGAGCTACACAATAAAATCTTTAGAAAAGCAGGGAATGTCGTTGCATGAATCTACAAACCTAATAAACAATTTTAAAGATGTAATTTCTAAAGTACCTGGGCGCATTGGTATAGAAATCAAATTAAAATCAGAACAAGTTCTTTGTAAAAATGAGGGATTTTTAACATTAAATAAAATAAATTTGATTTTGAGTGGAGACAATGTTTCCGATTTTCAAATGGATCCCGCTATAATAGCTAAATTTAAAAATGCGCCCGTAACAAGTGTGGATGTGGAGAGAAGCTTTTCTGCCTTCAAAAATGTATTGAGCGATAGAAGACATACCTAATTTTACGATCGAACACTTAGAACAACATTTAGTGGTTAACTGTTTTCATGAATAGATTGTAGTTATTTTGAAATTTATAAAAAACACTTTTATTTTTAAATACCTACTCCTATATGATATATTACTTAAACAAAATATATATTTTTTTTAATTTTAAGCTGTTACTTGTAGAATTTCTATGTAAAAAATATTAATAAGTATATAAAACATTAAAAAATATTATAGTATTTTTAAATGCTTTTTTCCGGTTTTAATGCTTTTTGAAATGCTTTTTTTCTCTAAATTTTGTGCTTTTTTAAGTGGTTTGTTTTCACCGTTTTTTAAGCTTTTTTTATCCGCTCTCTACTTATAACAGTGGAAAATACGACTTTCCAAAGGAAAAACAACCTAAGCATGAGATCATGCGGCCACATGTTTTTGGGTTCCTAGAGGTCTAAAATGTATTTCCGACAGAAGCTAAATATCGAAATTTTTCTTGATCCTCATGTACAGTGTGTCTCAAAACGTACCGGCAATATTTCAAGAATGAACTGCCGAACTTATTTAGAGTCTAAAAGTCCATATAAACATATGTCCTAAACGTAACCGTTAACGAATTATTGTTTATTTCATAATTTATGTGGCTAAAATTTTAGTTTAACTAATATCTGACATACTGATCTAGTTGCGTCTATTGTATGGTAATATTTGAACATCGTTTTTAACAAATTGTTGCTTGTAACTTGTCAGTTTATTACTGTGATAATAGCAATGTTATTTTCAAACGAAGAATATGCAAACATTCATTATGGTTACGGTCTGGGTGATGAAAATGCTTTAACAACACAACAAGAATATAGCAGAAGATATCCCAACAGAAGACTTCCTACCCGTTCAATTTTCTTTAGTTCACATTGTCAGCTGAGGGAACATGGCACTTTCAGTGCAAGGCATGCAGTCGGCCAAGGAATTGTCCGTAGACCCATAAACGATGATAAACAAGTTCTTGATTTATTACAAGAAGATCCGTCTTTAAGTGTGCGAAGAATTGCATTACGTACTGAAACATGTAGAAACCAGGTTTGGACAATAATAAGAAGTGCTCGATTACATCCATATCATCATCAAAGAGTTCAAGATCTAGGGAAGATTTTAAAGCTCGTTTAAGATTTTGTAATTGGGTACAAAATAATCAAAAACTACCGCATATTTTATGGACCGATGAAGCTTCTTTCACACGAGATAGTATCAATAATTATGACAATATTCATGAATGGGCTGCAGTAAATCCTCATTTAAGAAGACGCTCGCATTTACAACATAGATTTAGTGTTAATATGAAAGCTGGTATGTTACGTTCGTTTAATTTTGCCGCTTCGTACGCATTAAAGTCTTACTTTATTAACCGCTTCGTAGCCGATTATTATCTTATCATTTCCCGAATACAGTTTAGTAGACCATTTTTTTTGTTATCCAAGAGAAATGCCGATGAATATTTTGTCTACGCGCTTGACTGTGTTCGTTTGCTGAAAATTTCCTGCCCTGGAGGGAGCCCTACGTGTTAATTTGTTCTAGAATTCTTGCAACATATTTTGTAATCTGGTGGAATACTTTCAGCTGCTGCATAGCTGCGTTGCATTTTTTTAGGAGTCGACTTAAGATCTCCTCTCGACTCGGTTCCTTGCTAAGACATCAACGCCGATGACAAGTACAGTGGGGGGGGGGGCGGCTTGGGTTTCGATTGGTGTCTATGGCCTGAATTTTCGTATCGCTGTTATCACCGTAGGGTGAAAAGAGCCATAGGCAAGTGTCGGATTTAAGAAATACGCTGGATTTAATCTTTGGTGGCAATTCGTTGCGAATTTGCTTATCGCTTTCCTGCCTTTTCTGACCCCCTGGATGTGCCGCTGGTGCGACAAACGTTTTGGAAGTTTGTGCGGCGAATATTTTGTTCCCGATTGGCACAAATGTCTAAAACCTCCGTTTTCCGAAGAAAACCCAGGGGCGTACTTGCACTTTTTTCCAAGGAAGATCCACGAACACCCAAATTGTACTCTCTCTCTCTCTCTCTCTCTCTCTCTCTCTCTCGAAAACCGGCAATCAGCTGTAATTTGGAAGGCGGCGCTCACTAATTTCGACTTATCCTGTATAAAACTACGTTATATTTCCTTGGGGCACCAGCACATCAATATCTTCTTATTAGAGCTTGGCTAAACGCATATTTTCCAGTTGGAGGACTACTACTATGACTCAATTAGATTCTTATCGTTGGGGACACATGAAACTGATAGCTTATGCAACTGAAGTGCACACGGTAGAATATCCCAGCAACCATATTCAGAACACAGCGATCTCTTGTGCAACGTGCAGCTTTGTGTATCGAACACAATCGAGATAATTTTGAACATTTCTTGTAAATAAAGTAATAAAAATCTATTAAAAAAAGATTTATATTTCGTTGAACTAAAATTTTAGCCACATAAATTATGAAATAAACAATAACTCGTTAACGGTTGTGTTTATAAAGAGCCATGCAATAAATTTACTGTACTTTAAAGCCACTGTAAGTATTGTCGAAGGCATTACATACATTTCAAATACTACTATTACTATTTTAGTACTATTGTAGTATTACATATTTTTGTCAATCTAGAGAAAACCGCAATAAAATTCTAACTGTAGAACACAATCGTGCAATTCCCTTAATATAATTTTAGAATCCCTGTACTGTATTTTTAATTTACATTTTTAACTAAACTAAATTTAAGTACATCGACATATTGAATGTATAACTTTTTTTACAGGGCTTAAAGGGTATTGAGATTTTAAAATGAGCCGGTCGTATTTGTTTATTAAAGCCATTACTGATTTAAAGAAGGAATTTACCGCGTGATATTTAAATTGCGTTTAATTTTTTATTACTTAAGAGTTTTTCTTGCGGAGATACACATAAAAGTTTGCTTTACTGTTATAAGGTAATTTGACATGAAAGCACTTTTCTTTACGAGAAATGCAATTATTTATTTCATTACGTTATTTACAGCGGCCTCGATTAAACGTATAGTACTGCATTAGAAGTAACCGTAGTAACTAATAGTATAGGTAATTAGGTAAGTGCTATACCAACGGCATTCAAACTGCAATGATCACATATGCAGTTACTTATACCACGTTTTAAATAAGACATTGCACTAATAAGCTTCAGCAAAAATGGCGATTAAAAATACAAAACATCACAATTAAACTAATGAAAAAAGTTACAGTTAAATTAACTTTTGATTGCCGTTGATATGACCCACTAACTTGCATTGGATACGTTTAAAAGTTTACTCTTTTATTAAATATTATGGTTTCTTAACTGTTTAATAAAATAATAAAACAAGAAGACTAAACTACTAAAATTTGTAAATGTCATGGTTACTAAGTTTGAGCCAAATAACAAGACAGTTAAAAACAACAAACGTTTGGTCACTTGTTACCTAGCAACCGCGCAGTGTATGTATTTGTATTTTTAATTGAGCGAGATCTAGGACGCGGTTTTCCAAGGATCTGGGGTAGTTCCAATCCCAGTAGTAGTTTTTAACGTGTCAGACATCGCAGTGGCACGGGAACTACGGCTTTACTTCTTATCCGACAGAAGGCGCATTTTCAGATTTTTCCCCTCCAGAAAAATTCCACCTACCTCCGCGTCTCTTGGTTGGGTCCGGGACAAAACGCCGAATGCCCAAAACGCCGACTCGATATTTCGCCCAAAACGCCGACTCCCATTCCGCCGACCGTGTCCAAAACGCCGAATGGTGTTGATGTCCAAAACGCCGACTCGTGTCCAAAACGCCGAACGGTGCTGAACGACGGTACATCATTCGTGAACATGGCGTCGGAGCCGAATACGAATCTAAATTTGTATTTGGCCCAAAACGCCGACTGCACATCGATTCGGCGTTTTGGCCATTCGGCAAAGTGTCCACGAACGCACCTATGAGCCTTGTCCAAAACGCCGACCGCAAACCGAGTCGGCGTTTTGGTCATTCGGCGAAATGTTCTATAAGGCAAGTACGAGCCTCGTCCAAAACGCCGACCGCAACCCAAGTCGGAGTTTTGGTCACTGGGCCACTATCGATGAGAAAAATCGTTTAAGCCGACTTTGGTTTATACATTTTTCAAAATCTGACTTCTATTTTTTTGATTTTCTTATTTTTCGGATAACTTTTGTTTTGAACGGCAGGTACATTTTTAACACTACATTTTGAAACACCGTGTATATGTTACATACAGAGTGTATTAAAAAAAGGCGGATAATATTTACATCATGCGCTTCTACGTTCAAAACAGAGTAAAAAACTCTAGTACCAATTTGGTCTTCGACGAAGAGTTTTTAAATTATTACAATTGAAAGTTTATTAATTTGGCAACGCTACCCAACTTAAACCTATAATATAACAATGCAAGAAGACCAAAGTAGGATTAAAATGAAAACCATACCTGCCAAAGTGTCGATTTACCCCTTAACGTCAGCGCTTCCCAAACAATTTTAAGATAATAAATGCGTTGCTGTTAACGTCTATTTTATTAAAAAAAGTCGAAGGAAGGTTATTACTTAACTAACACCAATAAATTAAATTAATTGTACGTAAAAATTATTCTTCGAAGGGATTTTTTACTGATTTGTAGAGTATGTGCTGTACGTTTCACATAACTAGTAAAACGAACAATCGCACCCATATTTTCTCTTTCCAGCTGCATAAACTGAAGCACATTCCAAATTAAACTCGCGGCATTTACCGTCTAAAACTAAATGCCTCATTTCGGATCTGCTTAAAAGTATACAGTAGATGTATACACGCCAATAATTCGCCTTTAACTGCATTTTCTTATTTCCTTTATCTGCCTAATTCAAAATATGTGAATAATAGCTTTCTTAGCAGCAACTCATGATGAAGTCCCCTAATGACTATTCAAAGAAACACAAATTAGTCGTTTCTTATTTCTTTTTTATGAATTATGGGTAATCGCGTAATACATTTTTGCAAATACGTACCGCTATATAGGTATAATGTAAAAATAAATGCTAACAAACTAGCAGCTCCGTAAAAAATTGTTTAAACCAATCCAAAAATTACTCCAGCAGCGGCTTCCAAAATTACAAACAGCAAAGATTTTGTATTGTTAAAGACTAAATTATAAGTAAACTGATTACCAAAATGGTAAAATTTATATTTTATTACTTATTTTACTTGCTGGACTTTGAGTTGTGAATACTATTTAAATGTATTTTTCAACGATAGTCGAAATTTATTACAATGTTTGGTCACTAATAACTCCATAATACAAGGATTAACACTATACTGGTACTAAAGTTTTTTACTTGGTTTTCAACGTAGAATCACGTGATGTAAATATTATCCGCCATTTGTAATCTAGGACTAACTTTTTTCTTACTTTGATGAAAACTTTTATACTCATATTATTGAGTATAGTATTTAGTAGGTAATTAAATAATTGTGACAATCTTCGACGCTCATTTTAAGCAAAAAACACCAAACAAAAGTAGCTTTAGCTATGTCCAGAACCTCCTGGTTTATAAAAATTCGGCATAAATTAGTTAGCACCTTAGCACCTACCTAATATTTATTTACGGAACGTGTACAATATCGTGGTCAAAAGAACCGAAAGGGTGTAGCCAGTGTTGGGTAGCATCTAGATGGATGTATCTAGATTTTGGATCAAGGTACTATTTTAGTATCTATTATCTGTATCTAGATACCTACATTTATAAAAGCGGATCTTGTATCTTTAATTAAATCATATTAGGCCATATATTTTTTATTAAACAATAGAAGATCCAAAGATACATTCAAGATTTATAATTTGTATTTCCTGTAAAAATTTTTTTAATTTTTTTATATTTTTATTTGTCTTAAACATTTAAGACATTTTGGGGCGTAACTTAATTCGTTTTACGGGAAACTCCCAAGTACGGCTTAAGATAGGTAACAGTATTGGATTTACAAAAATTCCTAGAACCAGGGGGTAAGAAGCTTATTTATAAGTGCACATTTAACGATTCCGGCAATAACAATCCCTGTTGATCTTCCGTGCTGCTTTGAATGCTATGGTCTGATGTAATTACTGGTATTACTGTTTAGTTTAGAAAACTCAAATGTGTAAATGGCGTTGAAGTTGATTACAAGTTACAAAATTGCTGTATTCAATAGTACTAATGACTATTTACATGCATTTACTTCCATTGGAATTACTCATAAACGAATGAAGTTATTACAAAACTGCAAGAAGTAAAAAAGTTCTCGGTAATATCAAGCAATTTGAAGAAATTGATTACAGTAGTGGCGTATCATCAAAAATAGTTAAAGAGGGAGCGAATAAAGGCAAGACATCTTCATGAACCTTTAAAACAAACCATCATGTACATCATTTTCCGTCAAGGTAGTCTAGCACAGTTGTTGTTGGCAATAGATATATGTGTACTAAATTTCAAATCAATATCTCACATGTTGTCCAATATATTAAATATAATTTCAAATAAATTGAAATTTTCAACACCTTGTACCTTGAAAACTAAAGCCCTGAGCATATATGTTCATATGAACTTTTCTCCATAAAATTGATTGAAGAATCACCTCTTTAATTATTTTCGATTACTTAGAAAACACCCTGTATATGTATGTATACAGAGTGTGTTAAAAATGGCGGATAATATTTACATCACGCGATTCTACGTTGATAACGAAACAAAAAACTTTAGTACCAGTATAGTGTTAATCCTTTGATTATGGAGAATTATTAGTGACCATACGTTGTAATTTATTTCAACTATCGTTGAAAAATACATTTAACTAGTATTCACAACTCATAGTCCAGCAAGTAAAATAAGTAATCAAATAAAATTTTACCATTTTGGTAATCAGTTTACTTACAATTTCGTATTTAACTTTACAAAATCTTTGCTGCTTGTAATTTTGGCAGCCGTTGCAACAATGCATTATAAGCTGGAGTAATTTTTGGATATTTAATATTAAAATTAAATCTATAGCTGCATGTATGACAAACGGATTGTCATTAATGTCATTTTTGAAGTTTGTAAATGTTTCAAAAGAGAGTAATTATAATGGCGTCAGTACATCCTTTATTTATTTTTGGAATTACAATATATGATCAAGGGTAATTAGATGCATGCATCCGCATACGTTTAAGTTGGGCAGCGTTGCCAAATTAAAAAACTTCCAATTGCTAATAATTAAAAAACTCTTCGTCTAATACCAAATTGGTACTAGAGTTTTTTGCTGGGTTTTGAACGTAGAAGCGCGTGATGTAAATATTATCCGCCATTTTTAATACACCCTGTATGTAACATATATACGGTGTTTCAAAATTTAATGCCAAAAATGTACCCAATGTTCAAAAATTATCCGAATAAGAAATTAAAAAACTAGAAGTAAAATTTTGAAAAATTTATAAACCAAAGTCGGATCTAACGATTTTGTTTAAATTTTTCTCGTCGATAGTGGCCCAGTGACCAAAACTCCGACTTGGGTTGTGCTCGGCGTTTTGGACGAGGCTCGTACTTGCTTTCTAGGACATTTCGCCGAATGACCAAAACGCCGACTCGGTTTGCGGTCGGCGTTTTGGACAGGGCTCATAGGTGCGTTCGTGGACACTTTGCCGAATTGCCAAAACGCCGAATCGATGTGCAGTCGGCGTTTTGGGCCAAATACAAATTTAGATTCGTATTCGGCTCCGACGCCAAGTTCACGAACGATGTGACGTCGTTCAGCGCCGTTCGGCGTGTTGGACACGAGTCGGCGTTTTGGTCATCAACACCATTCGGCGTTTTGGACATGGTCGGCGGAATGGGAGTCGGCGTTTTGGGCGAAATATCGAGTCGGCGTTTTGGGCATTCGGCGTTTTGAGCAGTCCCCTCTTGGTTCTACAGGTAAGTGCACTAACCTATGTGAAGTGAGTAGCTAAAGATAGCAACCGTTTTGCGGAAAATTCCCGAACACCATAAAGGCACAAAAAAAGTAGATTGCTCTAAAATGAATGCTCTTGCGGGTATAAATAAAAATACGTCTTAATCCCTGTCGGCATAACCCTTGTCACGATTTTATTTGTAATAATATTATACGCAATTAAAAATAATTTTTAGTCTCGTACGCGTAAATTAATAATAATTGCAAATCTGTGCCGATTTGATATTCAGATCAAAAATTATGTAAAGGCATAAGCTATCATCTGCCACTTTCAAATTTACTTGCAAAGCCGCCATTGGGGTTGTAATTTCACCCCCTCCTATAATAATCAAAAATTACAGGTGAAGGTAAATCTATGCCAGTTTGCTGTTTAGCTCTAAAAATTACATGAATGAAAAATGAGAACCGAAGAAGTGATTTAACCTGCAGCTGCGTAAGAGATTTGTTACAAATCTTATCTCTGTTAAAGTTTAATTGAAAGTACAAAAACAACCACTTACATATTATTACATATAGGTATAACTTTTAAAAAGGTAAAGTGTGATATTATCAAGTGCTTCATAATTGTTTAAAAATCAATTGGAATCTAATTTTATAACATCATCATCATCATCATCATCATCTGACATGGAGCTGAGAGTCGATCCTGGATACGCCAGGCCCACCAAACATGTACATTAACACACCTTAAGTAAATTGAAGGCTGAAATTCATTTCATATTGTTACTTCCAGATGTAAAGCTAACAATAATTTTTTAAAGTATAATTTAAATGTTTTGGTATAAAAGTACAGATTGGATTTGAACCGCAACTGTTAAACGTGTTAAATCATTTCTTCCAGCTCTTGACTAATATCGTTTCGCAACATTATGTTACTCCATACTTATATATTGCGGAAAATAATATCAGTTTCAGTAAAGTGTTTGATAGTGCAAGATGTGTGACAGTGCGTGTTATTGTTTTGTGTCTGTTTTCCATTCGTCCAGGCCGTTAGGGAAGACCAAATCCAATCTACTAGCAGGTAAAACATAACTTATTTTTATTAATTGTTTATAAGCTTATGGACCTATTGGCAGCAAACAGGGTATTTCAAAATTGTACCCATATTTTCCAAAATCATTCAATTCGCCGATATTCATAGTATTACATACAAGGCATGAAGTTTTAACTTCACGATGTAACTGGGAACAAGTAAGACTGGTAATACCACATGGTATTTCAAAATTGCACCGATTTTCCCCAAAATATATTTTAATCCACTACACCGACGACGTTACTGGTGATACGTACGTAAAAGAGACGACCCTATAACTTTTGTGGTTGGGGCTACAAATTAGATTTTAGGTACTGCACCACACTCTGAAATGTATGAACAATATTTGTAAGAAATCCGTTTGAATGAAGTTTGTAACTACTTAGTCAATATTTCCTTTACGATTCCTAGGATTTCATTGCTGTGGATAATGTTCAATTATATTTAATTTTTATGTTTCCATAGAGTTGGAATCGTGCCTACATGGAAGCGAAGAAGAGGACAACGCAGTTAAATAAGGTAGGTCCCACGGAGTTGGAAGGCGTTCCAAGGATGCAAGAGTGTTTTTGTATTGTTCCAGCGTATAAACCTCTTTTTGGGGGAAGCTTTGGTAATATTTGTCGACACCCCTAGACAGTTATGTTAGGAAGCGAACCTATTACATACATAAATTAAAAGATTTTTAGTAAGTTATTTTACTGACTGGTTTTGTTATATTAGCTATAGCAGTAGGCATTTTTAATGTTTTTAAATACCTATGGTAAATACGTCGTCTATAAGGAAAAGGAGAGAAAATTTTCAACAAATCACTATTACCATCGTGCATTGCTCACCAATAGATATTTTTGTTAATCCACACTGTAGTCTCAGACATAAGTTTATAGAAAATTCAGCAATGCTGTCTAAATCCTTGCTGTATAAGAAACGATCCTCAATATTTTTACAAATTCAAAGTTCTACTTCGTAGCTCTAGAGAGCAGATGTTATTTTGTAAATTGCGATACCTTTTTTACAATCTAGAATCGGATATTTTACTAAATAGGTTTACTAAAATTTGTAGGTATTTATTTCATTATCCACTTTATTAAACATGATTTAGAACTAATTTTGAACTATATATACGATTGCGCTTGCGGCTTACTTTTCGGTTTTTCGTGGTAAGTAAAAAATATCGTAAGTATTAGGAGTTTGAAAGAATATAGTCCTAGTTGTTGCAATTTTTAATTACTAACTTTAACTGATATGTGCCATTCAAAAATAAATGTCTTGGAAAATATGAGTTCCCAAATATAGGGTAAAAAATTCAAAACAATCATCTTGAACTAGTTGGATACCAACAGAGGGGGTGAAATTGCAACCTCAATGGAGGCTTTGCAAGTAAATTTGAAAGAAACATATGATAGTTCATGGATTTACATAATTTTCGAGCTAAATAGCAAGCTGGCACAGTTTTGCTATTATTAATCATTAACGCGTAGAAGACTAGTTATTATTACAGTTAATATCTGGACAAGGAATATATCACAGGTTACAGGACGTATTTTCATTTATATTCGTGAGAACATTCATTTTACCGCAATCTATTTTTTTCGTGCCCTTATGGTGTTCGGGAAGTTTCGGCTAAACGGTTGCCATCTTTAGCTACTCACTTCACATGCATATATAGTGCGCTAACCATTTCATTGAGGCCGGCAACTGCGCAATGTAGTAAAACACTAAATTACTGTTATAACCTACCGATTGAAATTGTTATCAATTTTAGAAACTACATAAGAGGTATTTGGTAATTTATTAAATAAAAATTTGGTGCGGGTGGATCATAAGGTAATGTTTTTACTTTCTTACTTCTAATTATTGTAAAACCAAACTAAGCCGCGACTATTTTATAGACATAAGTAAATTATATTTAATACAGTTTTCGCAGCACTTAATTTATTTCATATGTTCAAAAAACACCCCAGAAGATTCAATAAATTTATTTTTTATCAATCAGAAATAAAATAGTATTAATTTTCTACTTTAACACGAAAATTTTGTTCAAACATCTATTATTTCTTTTGTTTTTTTAGGAAGTGAAAAATGGGTTTCCCAGCAGGTGCGGGTGTAAAGCATTTACCTTCGGTTGTGTTTACTTTTGCTTTAAGAATACAAGGCTGCTAGAAAGTCTTTTGTGCTCCTTAATAGCTTGTTTTGTCTCGATTTTGTGCTTTTGGGCCGCTCTTATTTAAATTCTGGAGTCAATGGGCGATGTTAAACATTTATTGCCACAAAGAAAATATTTTCTATGAAAACGTTCAATGGGGAATACTTTCATATAAGTATAGGGAAAGTAAGTAATAGTTCGTCAAAAATTGATAGATTATGAGCGAAATATCTGATTTATACCCGAGGAAACAAAGATGTGTATTTTTTACAAACGTTTGGCTGTAGTGACGCATTTGTGCCTAAATACCTGGCCGATTTTGGAAAACTTTGAAATCAGGAAATTGAATTTGTCTGATTTGAATGGCAAGTTTCAAATAAAAATTAAAACAGTTGGCATTTTTTGCAAATTTACATTTTAGTGCCTATGGATGTAATCAAAAATCAGTTAACAACTTTAATTGCACATGTTTGACTGTTACGTTCGTCTGATTTTCGCGCGTTTGCATTTAAATCTTCGTTAGATTTATTTCATAATAAATAGCGCATTTTACGTCACCTTTTGGTTATTTCAAGAATTGACAGTGTTTGGCGTGTTCTCACAGGCGGGCGCGGGCTAGAAAACCCAAAAAATTGGCTTTAGTTCACTAGTTGGACGCTCGAAGTGTGCAGACACTTCCTGCTCAGGGAAATTAGTGTGGGGTCCAAATTGGACTTGTAATTTAGTTTCTATACCGTTTTCTTGCAATAAAATCCTACAACAAAGTCGGATTAAACACACACAAGATCAATCATTGAGTTGAGAACAACGAGAAGTTTTTCTTATCGTTTGATACAAATAAAATTAACCCCGTTACCTCTTCTAACATTACCGTGGAGATTTATAATTCCAGTAAAAACTTTGTGGCGCAGCTTATCGTTGTTAGTGCCTAAAATAACTAGTATTGTCGACATTTAGTCCGTTGTTCAGGAAGAATCCCTTCTGCGCAATTTCATGATATCATCCAGATCATCGCGCGTAGTTTTGATTGCCAGTAACCTCAACCTAGCTGTCTCTTTCTCTCGTCCCTTCTTTTTGGGGGCCTCGACCAAGCGAAAGTTAACTTTCTCAGCTTAGCTCTACCTTGACGTCGAATTAAGGTAAAAACTACCCATATGATCAAGTACCTACTAGTGAAGAAGTGATTATTTGTTTACAAAGTGCTTCGATTAGTGAGACGTAAAAGTAATTGTATTTTTATAAAATAATGCAAGCTTTTGTTGCCAATTGTTAACAATAATTGATTGTAGTTATGGTGTGAACTCGGCTAGTATTGAGTACGCAGTGTTTATCACAATCGTACAGTAAATGTCGTAGTCAGTAGCGGCTCGAGCAACATTTCAGAAGTTTCGAGGCCTTTTCTATATATAGTAGGACCTCGAACTTCGAATACAGTTCGTTCCAAGAGACTGTTTCACTTTCAAGTTACTTGACTTTTCAGTTTGATTTCCCCATAATAAATAATGTAAATTGAATTAATCCCTAAAATTCATCCAATATACAACATCATAAGTGCCTTTTTCAAAAAATCATGTTTGTAAATAATAATAAAACAAGAATATATAATTTTAATGGTTGAATATTCTTACTTATAATAGTACAACATAAAAAGTTGCATAATACTCGATGAATAATAATAGTATTGTTCACTGGAAGGCGAATTACCCTTCTGAGTCAGACGAGAGAACTGACCCTGTGATTCTTTGTTAAACGTACGAGTTTCAGTTCGAGTTACAAGTTGCTAGAATATCAAACCGTTCGACGTTCAAAGATCAACTGCACATATAATTAATAGCTAGACCGACTCTGGTCCTCATTTAAACGTTTTGGCGTGTAACTGTTTACCTGTACCTATTGTTTAATGACCTGTGACTTGCTGTTTTTGTGCATTATCTTTTTCGAGTGTATTTCTTGAGAAATACTGAGATAAGGAGCAAACACAACAAAGTAGGTTCGACTTTCCGTAAGTTATCAGTCCTTGGCCCTTTCACAAGAATCTTCTTTTAGCTGTTACTTGAAAAAGTGGCGCCCACTTCTTTTGGCATACACCCTACATCATGTCAATAAAGACTTTGTTTTTATAATCATCTTTCGCGAATCCTCCTTCCTGTCTGCGTTAGCCGAAGAGCAAATCACACCGGTTCGTTGCGGACTGTGTAGAAAATATCTGGTGTTAAACCTAGGATGGTAAGTTCGTCATGGTGTTGCTTTAAAATATTTTTTAGCGGATCTTTGGTATCACTTCCTGGTACCTGGACCTGTGTACTTAGGTTGAACAGGTTTAAAAAGTTTTCCATCTTTAAGTTTCCAATTTGGGTAAGATAATGACGTATCTGCAATACCTTTTAGCAAATTGTATTACCAACGTCGGCATGAGAGTTACCTACCTTCCGAGTCGCGATTATCAATTACATCCCCATTGACCTTAACTTCATCTATCGCGGGAAAGAGCAGGGCAAGGTGTCTGGAACCACGTGTTCCTTTTCCTGTCTATGCACGATGGTAAATCGTACGTTTGTACACGGACGGCCCATCGAGCTAAACCGCCTGTAAGTAAGTCCTTTACGGGAATTTAACCAAACCAAGGAGTGATGATTGGTTTTCGATAATTAGCATAAAATGAGTACCTTTTAAATAAGGCGGTGTTTTTCCGATAGCCGAAAGAATAGCGAAATATACGCGTTCCGTTACGGAGTAATTGCTTTCCACTTTACTCAATGAGCGATTTAATGTAGCAGATGGGCTGTTTGTTATCTCTGATGGTTTGTAAAAACGCGGATCCAACGCCAAAATTTGATGGGTCACTTTGAACTGCAAAAGGGAGCCTAAAATCAGGGCAAGATAAAATTGGCGACGAAACTAACTGATTCTGGATGGTGGGAAAGGCAGTTTTGCAATGTTCGGCTCAAATTAACTTACAATGACTTTAAAATAAAACAGTATTATCCAACAATCACGCATAGTAATTGGTTTAAATTTTATTAACCTCGTAATACGTACTAACATTTTTGGAAGTAAAAGGTGAGAATAGATTAGTTTGTTATGTTCATTTGATTATGCCGCTCCGTCCGAATTAGTCATAATCCAATTGCCGCTTCATAGGAATTAAAAACTTTATTTTAATCGCTATTTTTATGTTGATTACAATTTTCATTATTTTCAAATATTAAATTTATGACGAGGCCACTTTCGTTTGACATGTTTGTTAGCGACGACTAAAAATATTTCCTGGAATTCCTTTGTTTAGCAGCGCTAGCTTTCAAAATATTGCCTTCTTAAGCTTTTCTAACTTTTCTCGGAAGATGCAAGTGTCAATTTTTTTCTAGAACAAATTAGGTTGGGAATTTTGTTTGAAGCGAGGGGACGTGTAGTAGGAGCTAGACCTTTGGGACAGACTGACGTAATTTCGAATATCGGTTCTTTTTTTTATCGCGGCGCATCTGCTAGTTCGAGTTTTACCGTATCGCATTTTGCTTCAGGCAAATAAAATCGACTATAATTGCTCCTTTCGATTCATATCGGATTTAAGCGATTCAAAAAGGAAAACCGTGCAAGTGGTGAAAGCTGTTGTTTTGTTTCCATCATCCGAAGAGTCCCGTCTCTCTCTCAACGCTAAACGATCCTGTTGGAAGCCACCTACTCCCCAGGGGCGTAACAGCAACATTTCGTTCCAACGCTGCCTCGAAGAACGTCGTCTTCCACCTTTCTTTCAGCATCTGGAAATCGCCCCGAAATTGTGCCAATCTCTCTATCCCATTCATGGAAGCTAAGGTAAAGAACTAGTTTCTTGTGTGTTGTAAAAAGAAACTTTTTACGCGCTAACTTGCAAAATTCAACGTAATTGAACCTTTTTTTTAAACAAGAAGCGACCTTCAGTTGCCGATTGTCTTTATTTGTACTACTAATTGTAAAGAGTAATTTCTTTTATATTGTGTTATGTTTGTAAACTCGACGCCTCTGGCCACGTAGTTGTTTGAGGAAGGTAAATATCGTGCGCCAGCAGCGGCGTGTTTGTTTCTTGAATGTTCAAATCAATAAATTGTTTGTATTATAGAACTATAAAAACGCCTTTGCCCTCATTTTTGTATCGACAGTTCCAATAATTTAATTATATGTGTGTTAAAATTTACTACCTCGTTTATTATTGTGTATTTTGTATTTGTGAGTGCATGAAAGTTTTATAAACAAAAGGAAGGTACAATAAAGGTAAATTGGATTCCCGTAAGCTGCTGGTTTCTCGGCCTTCCACGAGGACCTGCAATCAGCTGTATTTGGAAGGTGGCGCCCGCTATTTTTGACCTACTCTGTACACAACCAGGAAGATTTCCTCCCGTAAGCAATTTCCGTGAACCACCCTTACTCCTCTGAGCTAAGCTGTAGGCCTTTTCCACCTATGCTGTTGCGGGTCGACGAAAAAGCTCGTTTGGCTCGTAACAAGTTTGAATTATTGAAGCTTTCAAAATAATGTTTCAATTGGATTTTGTTCCAGAAAACCTTGCTCAATTTTTGTCAACTGCAACGACTTCTACGACTTTTCAAGTTTAAACTTTAATAGCTGATTACACATTATCCAAATTAAGTAATTTAATGGTCCCTAAACTATAGAATATTAATACAAAGAGTTTCATCAATCCCAGAACGGCTATTATCGCCGTTCGTAGTTCCAAAAGTTTCGAATTGCCGAAAATGCCAACAAACGTTATTATTTAAATTTTCAGAAGCAGTAAAAACAAAAATGTTGTTTCTTTACAGTAACTCAACTTAGTCCTGGTGTTTTTCATAATATTTAACAATCCGCTCCCGTTTGCTGTTAAAAATCAAATCAAAAGTCGAAATTCTACAGCGACTTTACATATTTATACATACGTTCATTAAAATTAAAAACAGATTAATATAAATCGTGTTTTTGTATAAATTTTTGCTAATATCGCAACCGGAAATCCATTTAAATTCTGAGATCATAAAATTCGCGTAAGGTTACTGAATTGCGATCATAGAAACTGATCTTTAAGACCTTCTGCGAGTTTTATACAAGTTAGACTTTAATGTCCCCAGTCCGCTTAATAAAATGGGTATTCAAATTAACATAAAGTTATTTAATATCCCTCAGGCAATATCATTTTATTGTATATAAAAATTTTTGCGTACAAAATAACAAAGTAATGATTCTTAGAAATCGTTAATATTATGTTCTTTATAGTTTTTGAGATGATAGAGGCTTTGAAATTATTTACGTTTCGTGAATATTTTGAATTATTGCCTTCGTATTCAAAAATTATTTAGATATTTAATAAACACTTAAGGATTACAAAGTAAAAGATCTGTGAAAAAGCTATGTCCGTCCGCCTAAGGCCTACATTTCAAGAATCCGCTAAAAAGTGACAAAACCAATTAAAGTCTAATACTAATCTTTAGTGATTAGTCGTCTGATCTGATCTTCTTTTTGCCGAATGCTCACTAACTTACCATAGATATTCCGTCATTGTAGCCGTGTTATAAATGGCAATCTAAATTTAAAAATATGTAATTCATATGACGGACGTTATGTGTTCTGCGACTTGTAATTTGCGACCTGCGATCTGCGACTTGTAACCTGCGATCTGCTACCGATGATTTGCGGACTGCGACCTGCGACCGTCGGCCTGTGACCTGCGACCGGTGGCAAGTCATGCTTACATTGAATTACTGTGATGACGCTACAAATAAATAGGTTATGATATAATATTTGAGTGTTACTCCAGTTGATCAAACCGCGGTTTGCTTTTTTTTAATATATGCAATTCGCAGTCTGCGCATATAAACCTTTTGGTAGCTTATATGTGAGGAAAACTACCATGTATATGCAACAATTTATTTACAACAAATAACAACAATTTGAAGATAACAAATCACGAGAGACAAATAACACTAATAACCACACGTTCACTGCTACTGCACTGGAATGGCTTTGCGTCCCTTCCCACACTATCTTATAAGAGTAAAATGATTTACGTCAGCAGCATGGGAAAGTAAGCGTTTTCACCAGAGGAACGCGGCTGCTATTGTTCAACATCCTCTCTGGGAATTTCGGAGGGTAGCTTGCGTCGCTACAACCTCAATTCTCAACCTACATAATATCTTATACATATCTGAAGAAATGACATTCTAGTTCGGTCTATACTTTTTTCTTTTGCACAGTTCCCGAACTGAACTGAACTCAAAACTGCACTCCGATCACTGGTATTTTTGATAATTGGTTTCCTAATTCCAATTGACAAAAGAAGCGGGTCATACGAGTAATAACTGACTGAAGGTAGTGTCTACTATATATGCATTCGGTATTAGGGTGAGATGGCACTTTGGTCACACATAGTATTTATACTAACAGCACATCTAAAAGACGGTAATAGATTTTTATCAATATTAGTAAATAAAAATGGCATTCCCAATATAATAACTGATGTTACTGTCAAAGGCTAACACAAACTTGCATTCCATAAATTATTTGTCTTCAAGTAACAGTAAACGGACAATAATAGTTCCAATAGCAATCTATTATGTAAAGGGTGCTCATTTGCAAATGTACAACTGCTATCTCTCTGAAAGTAAAGAGGTCCTATTAAAAATTTCTATAAGCCGTTTCTAGAACATGGAAGGGAATTATCATCGACTTGTAAAGTATCCTTCCCAAAAAAAAAAATTAAACTGTATCACTTACCTTGTGACACCTCATTGAAAAGCTCTTACAAAATGTTGTTAAATGGTAGTAGCAAACACTTTCTTAACTGATTTACCTGGTTCGTTTAAGGGAAATTAAGGAAAGGGTTCGGAATTAACTATTTTTAATCAAATTTCGAAATATTAGATTAAATGTTCAAAATGACTCACATGCTAGGTAAAGTTTATTCTCAAATTCTATGCGAACGTTTTAGAAGGTTTGACACCGAATAGCTCGGCCGTTCCTGAACTATTTCTTGCTGTAGTTGTCCAATGGACTGAAGCTGAGTTTTTTAAACAACAGACTCTAAGTAACCTCTTCAGAAGAACTCTAATAGGGTCAAATCTGAAGATTTTGAAGGCCATTTGACTTTTCTGAAACGTATCAGAAAAATAAATGTTTGTTACTATCAAATAGCATTTTGTAGGAGTTTTTCAATAAGGTATCACAGGGTAGAATTAGAATTTTTTTTGTTGGGGTTGCTAGATCCTAATGGGTTAAATGGGGAAGGTTATCTTATGAGACATGATAATTCCCCCTTCATGTTGTAGAAACATATTCTAGAAAAGTTCTATAACTATTTTACTTTAGAGATATACTATATTGTTTACAAATTGATACCCTATATATGTCCTATATTTTAATATTTTGGACTCTACAGTTTCTAATGTTATGTAGTATACAAGGAAAATAACTAAAAAAGTGCATATTTTCTTAACACGTGAAAGACTTTTAGGAATGGACAAACCGTGTCTTAATGTAGTGATAGCTTGCTGTAAGTAATGTCTCTTTTTATTAGAGAGTATATTAGAGTATAATGTCATTACCGATTTGAATGGTATTTTTCTAAATAGCAAGTACCATTATAAACATTTTTCTACACATAAATGCCGGTGTCGCGTGTACTTGAAGAAACCTGACTTTTAACCACGATAGTAGTTATATTTAAGAAATTTATTGGAAAAGAAAATTAGTTCTGTTGCTTCTTTTAATTACTTCAATATTAAAAAAATATTAACAAATTTTTTAAAAACTTTAAGTAATCCCACTATCTTCGCTTATGCTAAACTAATTTAAACTTAATGCCTGTTCTAGCACACATCTGATGCGAATCTCCTACACCGCTAATCAATATTCTATTTTCGCAATGAAATATTGCTAGTTTGCTGTTTGATACAACTCACCTCGTTCTTGTCTCGACATTTCTGACACACGTCTATGAATTCCCGAATTTGATCCACCGTCGGGGCTTCAAATTCCTCGATGTCGATTTGCGTCCATTTGATCGTTTTAAAGCCCGCTATGGGAGGAACTTTCTCAGGGGACAGTGTGACTAAATGTTTTATGCCCTCGTTCACCAAATATTCCAAATTACCGCGTGTCTTCGGCCAACCCATTCCCGCTAACTCATTTTCCACGATCCACGAGAAATTCCATGGAGCGGAGGCTTCGCTGCGCTCGTTCGAGGTAACGGTTTCTGCCATTCTTGCCTTTTCACTGAAACATTTTTTGGAGTATTGTCTTTTATGTGCACAAATTTACGAAAATTAATTTAAAACAGTTCATTATTTAATTTAATTGCTTCTAAACATTATATTACATATAAAAGAAGGGAAACTGTGGAAGGTTATGAAGGAACTCGTATACATTGTTGTTTTAAAACTTTACGAAAAGCGCTGCAGTGTAGTAAATCTTTGCATTATGAACGTTTACGTTTATCCGTAAACTCGCATAGACTGCTGATATACATGCCAACTCATTCACATAACAAAACTCAGCTAAATGTAGGACACCGGTTGGCAATCGATATTTGGAAACCTTCCAATATCTTATTGGGGGGAAATTTGATTTCTAAGGCAACAAAAGTCAAACATTCTTCTTTCAGTTCTTTATAAGTAATAATTGATTTAAGGTTTGTTTGATTGCGGTTAAATGGACTAAATATGCTGTTCTTTCAGGATGTACTAGAAAGACGTAGGAGAAGTCGTATAACAATTTTGTAATATTAAGACCTATTATTTTATTGTCCTAATATTTTTCAGTGTCATAGAAACAAAAACAGTAATAAATCTAAGTCATTGGGGTATTTCTACCAACAGCAATTTCCTTATTACCCTGGAAAAGAATTGCAAAGCGCTTCCCGCGGTTTGGAGCTGGCGCTAAACAGTAGGGACCCTACCCTTGTGTCCTCCTCCTCAGTTATCAATCTTTTTGATTGGTTTGATACCACACTATCTGCTTCCATCTTCTTCTATTTCCTGCCAGCCTTTTCAGTTCGGTGTAGTTATTGCATTGTAGGTCGTTTATTATCTGAGATTTATACTGCAACCTTGGTCTTCCTCTCGCATTTCATCCATCGGTTGCTCCTTCTACAATATTTTGAAGTATCCCCTCCCTTCTTAGGATATGTCCCATTAACGTGTCTCTTCTCTTTTTAATGTTATCTATAATACTCCCGTTTTCTTCTGCTCTTTCTCTTATTTTGACGTTTGTAATCCTGTCTACCCAGCTCACCCATAAGATGCGTCTATAGCACCACATTTTGTCATGTTGATTTCTTGGGAAAATTCAACAACGCGGCGGTCATGATGACTCACAGCGTAACCTTCCTCATTCAACACCTTACGCTGTACGTACCAACAAAAAAATTTGAAATGGCAACACCCTCCATGTGATACGTCATTGAACAGTTCTTACAAAATGCTATTCAATAATATTAATTTTTTTCCCGATTCGTTTTGGAAAAATTAATAAATAAAACTTGAAAGGTACTGGACCAATTATTGTAATTCAAATTGCAAAATATTAGTTTAAATGTTCACATCGATTTCCATTATTCTCTAGGTCATAGTAAAATCTTTCCTGAAATGTGCTCTGAAAATTTTGGAAGGTTTGTTGCGGATAAGCCTCGAACTCCTTCAGTGTGCTGAAAGCTGAGTTTTGTAGACCAGACCCTATAGAAAGAAGTCTAATGTTTTCAAAATTTGGATACCTTCGGGGCCATTCAATTATTCTGAAAATCAAGGAAAACAGTTTTGCTATTGTTGAATAGCATTTTGTAAGAGTTTTTTAATGAAGTATCACAAGATGGGTGTTACCATTTGAAATTCTTTTGTTGGAGTACCTAGAGCCTAAGGGTTGAATGGGGAAGGATACCTTATGAGTCATAAAGATTCTTGCTCCATGTTGTAGAAACGTTTCCTAGAAATATTCAATACCTAATTTGCTTCCAGAAACATAACACATTGAGCGTTTTCTAATTAACACCCTATACATAAATAGGAGGAAGAGTTACCACGCTCTCGCGCCTCTAACCATTTTTCTTGTTCTTCCTTTCACTCTGCTTGTTTGCAGTTTCATTCCGTTACTTCCTTTATATTTGTCTTAAAGCTTAATCGTAAAATATGTCGCTCAAGGTAATTTCCGCACTTTTCTTACATAGTCGTCAATTCAGGAGGATTTTCTGAACGATTCTTCGTCTTCTTTTTTGGTTACACTGCATGTTTCAGAACTGTAAATAACTGTAAGTTTATATATTTTAATTCTGCACTGCTTTTACAATATTGTTGATATTTAAAGGTATTCGTTTTCAAAATTAACTTTATTTCCAACTTGGGGTCTAAATTGTATTTTTCAATCATGTAATTTTTACTTGGCTTGTAAGGAATTTTAGGTAGGCCGCTTCAGTTATTAACTTGTTGAGAACTGCAGCTTTCCGTTTGGATAGATTTTAACGAAAATGCCTACGGCAAAAACTGCCTTCCCAAAGTGGTCTCGACTATATTTAGTTTTAATTGTATTCAAAACGGGGCTCGTTTATTTGCTGTCTGTTCAAGATATTTAAAGGTAGTTCTACGTTCTTTTACATTCCGGTAAAATACGGCGTCGGTATATTGATATAACTGTATCAGCATGTTTTTCAAGAGTTCTTCTCCATTCATTTTTCAGACTACCCATTACAACAGTACGTGAAAGTGTATCCCCGATGTTAACTCCCATGTATTTCGAAACTAGTTGTTTCCCATCATCTGTTTGCATATTGATTTTGGATTTGGAATCTTACGGAGTTGTTTGAAACCAGATTGATTAGTTTAAAGGCTATTCCCAGTTCTTTTAATCAAAGAAATTATATTTTCTTAGTAGCAGAGTCGTTTGAAGCTCAATAAAAAAATTATCTGTGTTCAAATTGTCTTCATAACATTGTTCCTGAGCTGATTACACAGAGCGGTTCAAACTTGCTTTAGTTTTACTGCTCAACGGTGCGAATCTTTCAAGTTTTTAAATAAAATTATATCGAAAATGGATTTGTACCACGCCAACGTCTTTAAAAACCGGCCGAAACGAACTCTAATCTAATATGCTAACGATGGTTCTTTTAAAAGGTATATTATGGTGCAAGATTGGTTTACAAACATTCATAAAGTATCTTGTAGGATACTTTATCCTGAAACAGTTGTAATGAGTTAACAAAGATATTTTGTACTTGATAGACCTCAAATGTTATTAAATTATAGACAACATTTCTATGGCCATCTCTTCCTTCATATTTATTATTTTTTTAGATACAGTGCACGCCGCTTAATGTGATCATATCGGGACTTTTTATAACAGTAACCGATAGATAATAATAACGGAGAAACCATCCATCCGTTACAATAAAATGCCCTTTTTCGTTTTAATTTCTTCGCAAGTTCTTCCACTTTATGGCGCATCAACGGAGCATCTACAAGTCCATGATGTTCACGGACATTAGCGCACCAGAGTTTCAATGCAGATTCCACTTGCCGTCTTTCAGAGTCCAGTTCTTTTAGTGTTTAAATTGTCGTTTTTCTTTGCAGCGTTTTCTATTTCTACATTTTTATTATTGTATGAGAAACTAGTAGCGAAATGTTTAATGATGCTGCTGCATTCCGCTGGCTTATTTTCGGCAACTTATCATGCTGTTCTGAAATGCTAATTTTTTCTTTGAAGCTCTGATCATGTCTCTTTTTATGTCGGGTATTGCAAAGAATTAGAATAGAACCAAGTTAACTGCTGCCATAGGCTGTTAGCATTCGAGAGAGAGAGCGAGCAATGTCTGCAAACAAAGTTATTGCCCGTGGACAAAAAGTAAAAACAATCCTAAGAAAAAATTGATAACACAAACCGAAATCATGATTACTATAAACCGTGTTTTTCTATCTATAGTCGTATATATCCGGCTCGTTCTTCGTGAAAATGATAACTATATCCGAATGATAAAATTATTCGTGATTTCAATAAGCGGCATGCACTGTATAACAAATTGAGGTTGCTTAAATTTAATTCGTATAAGCGCAAAGTAACACCCAAGCAAGATAATTGTACGTATAATTGATGAATATTAAATAAACTATATATCACTTTTTATGTTAGAAATGAATTTTTTAAACTTCTTTTTCAATTAATTTTAATGTTAAACTCGCATATTTCTGTATATTATAGAAGGCATATATGTCACCAAACACATTCCATTATTTCAGTCCACATCCTCTCCTCTTTAGTTCATTACACGTGATCAAAGATGACTCTGACGTGTAATATATGTATATTGACAACATGAATCGAGTAGTGAAAGTTGTAGGACGCTATGGCCCCGCCAATGATATCGCAACTAAGCAAACTCCTTAAAAAATCGAATAGTCGATGCTAATTTTGGAATTGTTCAGTAGCTACGTGGAATAACCACAAAATTCTATTTGTAAAAAATATCAATTTCCAAGCACACACTACAGCTACTGAGCACACAGCTCAATTTTTAATTAGGTATTAACAACGCACCTTTATTAACAAAATAGGAATACCCAACTACCACCATGAATTAGGGACGCATAGCCCATTATTTATATACTTATAATGCTTATTTTGCACACAGTTCTAATATTAAAATGGTGACACTCAATTCTTGCAATAAATGAAGCGAAGAATTCCATGACTAAACACACATCTTCCATAATAAGAACAAAACACACGGCAACGACTTACCACCGGTTCAACTATCTTTAAATTCAACACGAATTTTATTGTTGTTTATAATTTTTCAAGGAAGCGCCGGCAGCATTGCTGTTAAAAGATACTCTAAGATAGTTTACGTAGCCCCACTTTGGAAGATGCTTCTGCCCAGAATTTCAATAAAAACAGAACTCTAAGCTGAAAATTTGAATCCTCTGGACCACCAGAGGACCAGAAAATTACAGAACTCGCTTTTCGGCCAAAAAGACATCCAGGGAATAGTTTGCAGAATCCTGGCTATAGGAAAGTTGTAAAGTAAAATACATTCCGCGGTTCGTTACTATTTCCAAAATATATTATTAAATGCCGTTTCCCTACAGATTTATGATAAATATATAATGTTCAAGCTGACTTGTGGTATGATGCATTGCGTATTTAATAGAGACTCCAGGAAATAACCATTGTTGGAACGGCGTCTCTTATACAATATTCAAAGAAACCGAGACTATATCATCACTGCGATTAGTTATTTAACCACTATCTCTAAGCTGGTTAGTACGTTTACGTCAGTTCATGTCAAAGGGCCAAGCGAGGTATTTATGATTATTGAATGAATACGTATCTGACAGCTTAAGAGATAACTCCGGCTGTATGCAAATAATACTAGAAACGCAAAGCATCACATTAGCGATTCAGTTACCTGAAAACTGCATTTCAATGAAACCACCGCTAGCTCTGCGCATTTGTGAAAACATTGGTAATACACCCAACAAATTAATATAACTGTTTTATGCTGCTGCTTTTTAATACTAAAAACCATTAATAGTGTCTTGAATGTACTCTTTGTTGTAATTTCTGATAGCAACAATGCGTTACATTATCTCATCGTGCCCAGCGCCGGATTTAAGCATAAGCAACATAAGCAGCTGCTTAGGGGCCCGCACCACAAAGGGGCCCGCACCACAAAGGGGCCCGCACCACAAGTAAAAAAATATAAAAAATATATTGTTACGCCACTGTGTTGCGTATCAGAATGTCCTAGTGCCATGATGAATCACCCAGAGCGCTCGTGTGGTTCGCGATTAAACTGGAATGAACTGGAGAATGCATCTCGAAATTTCTAGGCATACGGTCACGAGAATATAAGCCTGTAGACGCGGCTGTGATTAGGCAGTGAATAAATTTGTAAAATGTAAAAAATGGGTTTCTTTGTTCAATCCCCGTTCCCATTGTGCTTGTATCGTACAAGAAAAAAAATAGGGGGCCCGCACTATAAAATTTGCTTAGGGGCCCGTAAGGTCTAAATCCGGCGCTGATCGTGCCAGCGTGTAAATTTTTTGGGCAGAGTGTTATTAAAGAATATTCATTCGAAGCTTGTGAGTCGAAAGCTGCAGGAGTTCGAATTATTGAATGAAGCAGTGTAGTTATTAATAGTGTTATTTTGATAGAAATAGGTGTATCACAAGGCTTTATGTATATAATATTCTTGTTCACAGGACTTTTAAGATTTATTTAAAAGTATCACGTATTAGTTTTATTTAATAACAATTTCATATTTAGTTTTATACCAACGATATATATCCTAGTTTACTTCATCGAATCCTAGGAAGTTTATTCTTATTTTTTAATAACATGGGAAGAGGTCGACCTATCAGTTGTTTGCTCAGGAAACTGCCTTTCTGATCCCTATTTACCTATGCCCACGTTTTCGAGTAGTTTAGAACATATTTAATGTCTCACTACAGTTTTATTTATGTAAGCAAACAAAATGTTGCATGCAATTAACGCTTTTAGCTTGTAAATTATGAAGACGTGGTTCTTCATACACAAAGGTTCTTTATCATACTGAAGTAAGTTGGCTTTCGAGGGGTAATGTCTTGAAATGAGTTTTCCCATTAAAAGCGGAACTTTTGATGTACCTGCAAAGATGAGAAACTGGAATATAAGAACTTATTTTTAAATTCTTTTTGGCTTCTTAAGCAGGAAGCACTACTGATATTTTCGAGCACTTAAACACTTTCAATAACAGTTTGCAAGACGGCGATATGCACATAATAACAGCCACGAACAAAATTAATGGATTTATAAAGAAACTTGATTTCTGGTCGACTTCAATTGGAAAAAAAGAAGTTTGATTCATTCCCGTGCGTTCAAGAACTCATGGAAGACTTAGTTAAGGATAATAATATGACAAATTCTGAACACATGTTTGCAGATATGCAAGTTAGTTTGCACAAGTTGAAACAGCTTATTGACTATTTCCCAAAGAAATTTAAAATAGTTATAACAATCACAGATGGATACTGAATTCGTTTTTATGCAATTCCGCTGAAATTTCGACAAACATGAAAGAAAAACATTTATTAAAGCACCTCGTGATGGCATGTTGAAAATAGACGTTTTTTCCCACAAACGTAAATCAATTTTGGAACAAAATAATGCAAGAACACCCCGAGTTTGCGGACGAAGCTATAATGTGTTTGACGCCATTTGTTACATCATATTTGTGGGAATTCAGTTTTTTGCTTATGACTGCGATCAAAATAAAAGTAACAAATCGTCTCGAACCTAAAAATTAGGCGTGTCTCGAATACGGAGCCCAATAATAATAAAATTTGTACACAGGTGTTGGTATTAAGAGATCCAAAAAAAGCTGATCCTTAGCGGACTGTGGAATGAAAAGTTACGTCTTTACTAGACTAAAGGAATGTTTATGATGTCAGATAAATTAGTTAACTTTTTTTGATACAAATCTGACCGATTGTTAAAATGATTTTTAATACATTTCAAAGGGCATTCATTATTGAATCTTACTTTCGGAACGGCTTTCAAATTGACGGAGAATGGACCTATTCGATTCCTCCTTGTTTTGTGGAATTCCGAGAGAGGTATTGCAATGAAATTATTACATACCGAAAATTTTATGCTTTAGTTAAGAATTTACTCAGCAATTGTCGAGAAACTAGAAGTGTTGGAAGGAAAGAAGGGTCTAGTAGGCCAAAGAAGATAGTACCTGCTTTAATTGAAACTGTAAGACAACGAATTGACGAGGCTGCAAAAACAGCAATTGGACATTTATGCCAGCAAGTTGATGATTTAAGTTACGGTACATGCCACAGAATATTGCGACAAGCTTTGCATCTGCATCCTTACCGATTTATTTACGTTCAGGGGCTTTTAGAACAGGATTATCCAAAAAGAGTTCAGTTTTGTCGTTGGTTTTTGCATAATCTCAATGATGAGCAGTTAAATTTAACCTTTTTTACCGACGAAGCCTAGTTTTACCTTAATGGGTATGTTAATTCACAGATTATGCGGATTTGGAGCAGCAAGAATCTACACGGTACAATTAAAGCTCCGTTTTATCCACAGAAAATAGGAGTCTGGGTTGGAATGAGTCTTCGTAGGTTACTTGGGGCAATATTTTTTGAAGGCACGCTAACTGCAGCAAGGTACAGGAACGAATTATTGCAACCTTTCTTAGATGAACTTTACGATGATTAGCTACGGGATGGTTTTCTGCAACAGGATGGCGCAACAGCTCATGCAGCTGCAGATACAATTAATTTTTTACGCAAATATTTTGATGGCCGAATCATTAGTAGGAATACTGCAACACCCTGGCCCCTTCGCTCTTGTGATATTACTGTTTTGGACTTCTTTCTATGGCTCTATTTGAAAATCAACCATTTTTAAAACTCCATGATTTAAACGAACTGAAACTTAGAATTGAAGAAAACTGTCAAGAAATTAACAACTCACCTCAATTATTACAAAATGTTTTTGAAGGTATGAGAAGACGAGTTCAGAAATGTTTAGAGGAAGAAGGCAGACATTTTCAACATTTGTTGTGATCATTACGTAAGTTCAGGTTTATTCATTTCTTTTACTGTTGCTCAATAAAAGATTTCTGCTCCTAAAAATGGCGTTTCATTATTATTTAATTCCAGCTAACACAACCTAACCTGAAATGGACATTATAAACATTTCTTTAGTCTAGTAAAGACGTGACTTTTCATTCAACAGCCCGCCGGGGATAAGCTTTTTTTGGATTTCTTGAAATGTAGTTTCATTGACATGCGGTATATTTGGAGGTAGCAAATAGTAACTTTCTAATTAGATAACATAAATACAACAATATTGTTACATGAAACATATTTAAGAATTTTAATAAATCAGTTGTTTTATCAATTGAATTTATTAATAAAATTAGATAAATCGGGAGTTTTGTTAATGACACATACTTTTTCTATAGAATTAACCACTTTAATATATAGGTATTGGAGCCCAAACGTCCCTACGCCCAACAGTCCCTGCGCGCAACCGTCCCTGCGTCAAGCAGTTCCTGCACCAAGCACTCTCTGCGCCCAACTATCCTTGCGCCAAACCAGCCGCGCCAAATAGTCCGGTCCCGATATCGATGGGGACTTTTCGCTTTTCGTCACTTATTATGCCTAAAAAAAGTGTGTGCAAAAATTCAGTTTGATTAGAATTTTTCGGGGACTTATTTAACTGGACTATTTATATTTTAGATGTAAGTGCGCCGACACCCAATATTTCATATGAATGAATTTTTCTATTGGAATTAGCGAAGGTTCGGATAATGGGAAGAATGTGGATTTCTGTCAATGTCAGTGACGCAGTTGCACATTATTTGACGTCAACAGCAAGTAAATATCAGCTTTTATTACTTGTATATCAATTTGTGACAAATCGATTTTAGGTTTATGGTGTATCAGAGCAATAGAAATGTTTCCACAGGATAAAAATGTTTCCACAGGATAATAAAACCTGCTATTGTGTAAATAATACACTATAATTGCCGTTCATTACTCCAGCAAACAAAACAGTTTCTCTAACATATAAATTTTGGGTGTCGTTTATATTAGAACTTGAATTATTCTGAATGTGATCTTGCATTCCATGTTCGTATCGTTATTAACGTTTCGTTTCGGGTTATACGGAACATCTTCAGGATTATACATCTTGAGTCCGCTAAAACATAAGATAAGACGTTTCGTGTAATCCTAGCGAAAACGTTAGTGACATTATTTTGATTCACGTTGTCCAAGATGCCATTATTAACCTCAAAAATATGTGAGTCCCGATTATTAGGTATCAGTAGCTCGTAAGACGACGGCTTCTGCGATAACCTTATGTACCTAAGTAAGTATCTCTAAACTAAATGCAATTACTACACGTGGTTGGAAGGTTGTAAATAAGATTTCCCTAAACACCGTAAAAAAGTTTTTTTTTACATCAACTTTACAGATGCCAAAAATTGTTAATGTTTTATTTATTTACTCGTGTTAGAAGCATCGCAGTTTTTTCAATAATAGTACAACAGTATAATTTTCTAATATATCAGCTCACATTTATGTAATGGAACGTGGCGAATGTGTAAAACCTTTTTTTATTTTTAAAGTTTCCAAATATTGCCTAAGGGCATAGAAATGCTTGGAAATCAAAGTATAAAATACAAATACAAATTTTGTTTCGTTAAGCCTACTAAATTTATAGATTATAAATTAATGTTGACGAACGTGTGATATTTCTGAATTACTTCAACATCTACAAAGCAGGGCATTTATCTTACTTTTATTTTAATTCAATAACCGCCATTTAATAAAACATGCACACATGTAAGCCACACGTCTGCCGGTTGCCCAACTCACGGGTTTAATTCCAATTCACTGTGGCTTCTACTATCTTTATAGCGTGCTTGAAAAGTATTTAGTTTTGTGATGGTAGAATTCGGTACCAACAAATAAGAGAATACATTTTATTTTTATTTGACGTTCTTAAACTATTTGTTTGAAAACTCATGTTCTGTTGAAAGTTTTTTCCTTATTTTTCTAATTTAAAACGAATTTTCCCTTTTTTCTTGTGTGATTAAAATTCTCCCAGTTCTAGCACTAATAAATACTTGAAGTTTTGACGTTTCTAAAGCCATATTCAAGGGCCTCCTACTTTCGTTTTAAAATCGTTTTCATACCGTTTGTGACGTTAAGTTCGCGGTCTACGACTTTTGGGCGCGCACCTTCAGGCGCGCATTATTGGGCGCGGTCTTTTTAGGCGCGAGACCTTTAAGCGCGCGGACATTTAGGCGCGGTTTTCTTAGGTGCGGAGACGTTTAGGCACGCGGAAATACTAATTCAAGATGATGAATGTTATTTCTCATTTATGGTCCAATGCGACTCAAAATGGATATCTGAGAGTTTTCGGTGCCGTCAATTACGATTTTTTTGTCAAAATTATCTGTGCCGTTTTATTCACATTCGGATAAACCTCCCAATAGTCTATCTGACGGATGGTGAAAAATTTGCGTCAATTGTCATTTTTACTTTAAGGGCGAAAATTTTCGCTATCTGTCAGATAAATTCAGGAGTTTTATCTGAATGTGAATAAGCCGGCCCTAAATCGAGCAAGAGGTTGTTGAAATATTTAAGATTGATTTAATCAAAATATTTATTTTCACAATTAGATTTACATTAAATAGCTTTCGAAGTTGTACAAGATATAAGTAACTTATCTGTACCTGCAAGCGCAAAAATAAACAATCTAAAAATCCATCTGATAATTGTGGGAAATACCTCTTACATAATCTATCATAGCACGATCACCAAACTGTTGCACAATATTTTTAATATTTTCATATTAAAAATATTGTGCTCGATCACAATACTTTTCCTGACAGTCGGGCGGTCGGGAAAGTAATTAAATAGGTAGCCGGCTAAGTGCCTACTTATTAATTTTGGATACCTACTGCAGCGCACCGGTATTAGTGGGATTTAAGTTGCACCCGTCCGACAACATCCGCGCCTAAACATCTCGCGCCTAAATGTCCCCACGTCTAGAAGTCCTCGCGCCTAAAAGTCCTCGCGCTTGAAGCTACCGCGCCTAAAGGCACGCACCCAATGGTGCCAAATATAATTTCGTATTTTACGTCCGAAAGCGAAACCACTGGTATTTTAATTTTCATCAACGCGGTTTAGCTAATAAATTTAATTTTTTAACAGATTTATAAACAGCAAAGCAATGATCGTAAGCGAATATTCGGTACTTTGATCGATCCGCTTTGCAAATATGTGTGCACGTAATATAACAAATGATTTTAAAAATCAATATGGAGACTTGTAATACATTGTACAACATGTACACAGATAAGTAAATAACATTTCCAAAGACAATACTTAAGAAAACAAGCTTCTTTATGTTTTAGCAGAAGTATGCCATAATAAAAAGTTTAAACTAAACGAAGAACTTGGCCCAAAACGCGTTATAAATACTTAAAATATTTCTGCGAATGCAGCGATATCGTTATCCAGACAAGCATGTGAGTTAACCGGGGTCAACGGATGGACGCGTTTTATCAACGCCCGCCATCAGGCGAAGCATTACTGGCCCAACAAAATCAAGCGCTATTCCAAGAAAATCAGGTAAGAAGCCAAAATGAACAGGCATTATATACTGCCTGGATTACAGAAAAATCCGCTAGGGAAGCCCTTGAAATTACAACAAAACGACTGGAATCCCAGTTAAATGAAATCCAACTAAAAATTATACTTCTAGACCAAGAAAAGAACACTAACAAAAATGAAAAAGGCGCCTATCAACAGTACGAAACTGACGAAGAGGAGTTAATTAGAGAAACAGAATGGACAGAAGTCAAAAATAAAACTAACAAAAAAAGAAAAGCAAAACATTCCCCTGAAATATCTACTAAAATAAACACGGGAAATAATTCAAATAATTCAAATAATTCAAAGCAAATTAATCCAATTAATCGTTTTCAATTTTTAGAAAACGGCTCAATAGTTGAGGAAAAAACCGATTCGACCAAAACAAAACCAAATAATACAAACATTAAAAATACAAAACCACCTGCCATATTTCTCGCCGAAATAAGCGATATGAATGGGCTAACTGAAACTCTAAATAGAGTTGACCAAATAAGAGGTAAATACTCACTCAAGGTCTTAAACAACAACGAAATAAAACTTATATCCGAAGATGAAAATACTTATAAGTTAGTTAAAAAATTATTAACTGATTTCGACGTAAAACACTACACTTATCAATTAAAGAACGAAAGAAGCTTTAGAGTAGTTTTAAAAGGACTTCATCATACCGTTGACTTGGATGCGTTGAAAGCTGAAATAGCCGAGAAAGGCCACATCGTAAGAAACATACATAATGTAAAAAGTAAACGCGACAAGAAACCTCTTCCGATGTTTTTCTTAGATCTGGAACCCCAAGAAAACAATAAAAACATATATGAGACTAAATATTTGCAATATTGCAAAACCACCGTGGAACCAGTACGACAAACTAGACAAATACCCCAGTGCTCCAACTGCCTGAGACTAGGGCATACTAAGATCTTTTGCGCGAGACAAATACGATGCGTCAAATGTGCTGGATTTCACAGTAACAAAAGCTGTAGCATTAAAGAACGAAAAGACCTAAGGTGTGCACTATGCGATGGAAATCACCCAGCTAGTTACAAAGGCTGTACCGTCTACAAAGAACTACAAAAGAAGAAGTTTCCCCCACTTAGACTTAGAAGCCCTCCTACTGAATCCCAGAATACTAACACTATAACAAGAAATCCTGAAGTTTTACCAACTACCTCCGCTGTACAAGAAAAGGAAACAACTACTTATTCAAATGTTACAACACAAAATTCCAGTACCGATAATAGGTTGTACAAGCTGGAAAAAATAGTTGAGGCATTAGCTGAACGAATGGACACAATGTTGAACATTGTCTCAAAATTGCTTGAAAAACTCAAATAATGGATCCAATACTGAAGGTCGCTGTTTGGAACGAATGGCCTACTTAATCATGGGCTAGAAGTTTCGACATTCTTACAATCCTATAATATTGATGTAATGCTGATTTCAGAATCCCACTACACAAATCGTAGCTATCTAAAGATACACAACTACCAAATCTACGACACAAAGCACCCTGATGGCACTGCGCATGGTGGTAGCGCCGTTATTATAAAAAATACCATAACACATTATGAAACTTCCAAATTTCAAACAGATTAAATTCAAGCAACTAGTGTTGTTATTGAAGATGCATATGGACCAATAGTAATCTCTGCGGTATATTGTCCCCCCAGACACTCAATAAAAGAAGACGCTTATACAAAATTTTATAAAACCCTCGGAAACAGATTCCTTGCGGGGGGAGATTATAATGCTAAACACCCCAGATGGGGCTCAAGGCTAACAACTTGTAAGGGCCGAGAACTTGTTAAGTGCATTGACAAAAATAACATGAATACACTAGCTACTGGTAAACCTACCCATTGGCCCAGCGACCGAAATAAGCTTCCCGATGCCATCGACTTTTGCGTCATAAAAGGGATACCGCAGGGAAAGTTCCTAGTAGAAGAAAAACTGGACCTCTCATCGGACCACACACCGATATTAGTTACACTAAACTCAACAATTATAAACAAACAAAGAACAGCAGTCCTCACCAATAATTATACCGACTGGGAATTGTTCAAAGAATTGATTGAGGAAAGACTTAATACTAATTTCCCATTAAAAACTTCAGACCAAATAGACGACGCTTTGGAGAACCTGACGCAAATAATTCAAAACGCGGCATGGGACTCAACTCCAGCTACTAACAGTAATATAAAGCAAGTAAACTGCTCTAGAACCGTGAGAAAAGCAGTACTCGAGAAAAGGAAACTGAGAAAAACCTGGATGCTGACAAGAGCCCTCAAGACAAACAAAAATTGAACAGTGCTATACGTAATCTTAAAGCACTACTGTCAAATGATAAAAACCAAGCAATTCAAGAATACCTACAACGACTTACTCCAACGGAAGCTACAGAGTATTCTCTTTGGAAGGCCACATCAAAAATTCGAAAAGACCAAGACTATAATCCTCCCATTCGGAAAAAAGACAGGTCGTGGGCACGTACCGATAAAGAAAAGGCTGAAATATTTGCTGACCACTTGGAGAATGTCTTCAAGCCTTACACATCTGACGACTACCGGCAGGAAGATGAAATCAAAGCCTTTCTAAATGCTCCGCTCCAAATGGCACTTCCAATACAACCTACTAATGTGCGGGAAGTCACTGCGGCGATTAACACTTTAAAACCCAAAAAGTCACCCGGTTATGATCTTATAACAGGAGCTGTTGTTAAACAACTACCACAGAAGGCAGTCGAAGTATTAACATACATCTATAATGCGATACTCAGAACTGGACACTTTCCATCGCAATGGAAGGTGAGTCAAATTATTTTAATACTAAAACCTGGAAAGCCAACAGATGAGGTTGAATCTTACCGACCAATAAGCCTGCTGCCTATCCTGTCCAAGATGTTCGAGAAAATATTCCTAAAAAGACTTCAGATAGTACTCGAAGAACTTAATATTATACCCCAACATCAGTTCGGATTTCGCTCACAACACTCCACTGTCGAACAAATACACAGGGTTGTGGAAACTATAAACAACTCTTTCGAAAGAGGAGAATACTGCGTGGCAACTTTCTTGGACGTTAGCCAGGCCTTTGATAAGGTCTGGCATCAAGGGCTGCTATATAAATTAAAGTCCAAATTACCTGCACCATTTTACCAAGTATTGCAATCGTACCTAAGTAATAGGTATTTTATGGTTAAATATCAACAACAGATAACAGACCTACATTGCATACAATCAGGGGTACCTCAGGGTAGCGTCCTCGGGCCAACGCTGTACCTAATATACACCGCTGACATCCCAGAAACCGTAAACACCATCATGACGACATTTGCAGATGATACTGCCATCCTAGCTACAAGCAGGGAACCAGTATCCGCAACAGCGAAACTACAAACTGCTCTGAATAACCTACAAATATGGTTAACAAAATGGCGTATTAAAGCAAACGAAACCAAATCACAGCAAGTAACTTTTACTCTACGAAGACAGACATGCCCGAATGTTACTCTAAATGGACAACCGCTACCCCAAGCTGATACAGCCAAATACCTAGGTATGCATCTCAACCGCCGATTAAACTGGAGACATCACATCTTCACCAAACGTAAGCAGCTAGGACTTAAGTACTCCAAACTCTACTGGCTACTAGGGAGAAATTCACAATTGACTCTAACCAATAAACTATTAGTGTACAAAGTGATACTTAAACCAGTGTGGACGTACGGAATCCAGCTGTGGGGTTCCGCGAGTACGTCAAACATTGAAATTTTGCAGCGCTTCCAATCGAAGACACTCAGAACTATTACACAAGCACCATGGTTCGAGATCAATGAAACTCTACACAACGAATTAAGTGTTCCGCGTGTGTTACAAGAAGCTAAGTGTTCGAGTGCCAAATATCTATCCCGCCTACAAATTCATCCAAACCCACTAGCTGTTAACCTCTTAGACAATAGTCAAAGAATACATCGCCTTAAACGTTGTGATCTTTTAGATGTAGGTAATCGATAAAAATTAAGCTGCATGAGTATATACACTAATAATCATAAGGTTATTGTTATAATTAGATCTTTAATGTAAGATACTAACCACACGCTTGTTAATCATTAATTGTAATACCATTCGCTTATTGTCCCTGGATAGATTGTGAATTGTAGAAGAAATAAAATAAAAAAAATAAATAAATACTACGAAATATGAAATTCTATGAACACTAGTGACTAAGAGAGACTTTCGTCAAGCAGTGGACCGATATAGATTAAAGAGAGAGAGTGAGAGAGATGGGATTTGAGGAGTTCAGGAATACATAGTGATACCATAATTTCCCAAAATTAGGGTCTAATTTCTAGACCAATCACTGTTAAACTCGCACTATATAATTATGACATGCACAATTAAAACTTTGCAGATACATATTTCCGCAACGAAAGTATAAAAAAAGGTAGCACGTACAGCAGTAAAGTAATCTGTTAGATAGTTGCGTCACATTCTCTTTCTCTGGTAGTATACAAATACAAAAATTTGGCAGAAAGAACCAACAATAAGGCCTTGTTGTACGAAACCATGGCAACTATGTAATTTGTTATTTAAAAATTTAAGAAATTATTAAGTATTTCAGTACATGAAGATGCGTGGAAATCCAACTAGATCTCGCCCAAACAAAACAAACAAACAAATAGAATAATAATAATAATAACTTTTTGGGTATTTAGTATTTTTATTGGCTAGAAACATTTGTTAGTCAATTAATCGGTATATGATTAAAATTATTCGATAAAAATTGTGGAAAACAGAAACATAATGAATTCATATTGCACATGCTAGTCAGTTCTTTATGAGAAATTATTTGCTTTCCCTAATTATTTTAAAGAGATAAACTGTGCATACGTTTTTTTAAGCAAACGTAATGCATCTGCAGGAGCTATTGTTTATAATTTTTATTTTACAGAAGGCGAGAAATCAAAATAATAAATATTGTATCTTTAAAAATTCGATTTTCTAGATGTTCAAAAATGTGAAATAAATGAATTGATTCGATTATTTGAACTTAAATCAAAATTATTCTATTTTTAGTGTTCAAATCTATCTTCAAAAAGACAATGGAACTCCAATTTCACAACCCTTAACTAATATATTTATGGAAAATCTAGAAGATCGAATTTTTGAATCAAATCTGTCCGAGAAAATTATATTCTGCTTTCGTTATGTTGATGAAATTTTAGTCTATTTTAATAGTTCTTTGAGTTTCTTAATACTCTACACATGAACTTTAAATTAGAAACAGAATAAATGATGTACTACTACTAGTACAGATGTACTAATTATTTGAACTTAAACATAAATAAATTCGAATATTCTATTTATAGAAAACTTACACAAAAAGATATCACAATGCCACAGGACTCATGTCACCATAAAACACATAAATTATTAGCTTATAAATCTTTGATACATACAGCTCTAACAGTTCCTCTTCTTCTTCGTCCCACAACTCCCAGATGGAGCAGAGGGCGCCTTCGCGTTTCGAGTAGAAAGACATATCGAGGAAAACCAAACTAAAAATATTCAAGTTAAACGTGAGGAGTATACTGTTGTATGGTGCAGAAACTTGGGTAGAAAGTAAAAAGAACCCTAAGAAGATTTAAACTTTTATAAATAAATGCCTAAGAATTATATGCGAAACCTTCTGGCTAGAGAAAATTTCTAATTACAGACAATGGCAGAGAAATATGAGAAGAAATAAAACATATAGCATTAGACAGAAGCAAGTGGAAGGAATCGGCGAAGAAGTTGGAAAACATGGATTAACAATGGCTCGAACTCGACGTGCGTAGCGCTAGAAACGCTGCCACTCAAAACTTTCTACTCGAACAGTTCCTCTAAATAACAATAACTGCATCAGGGAGTTTTGACATTGACACTGACATCAAATAATATAATAATATTTTCACACTTCTGTGAAGATGAACATAAATTGGATATGCACGAGGCCTTTCAAATTCACAAACACACTATATCAAACACACCTTTAATGAAAGAGCAAATTGAGCTCATAAATTCCCCACAGTTGGAAGTTTTGGACTAGAAGACTAGATCCAAGTCCATTGTATTTTCCACAAATGTATATAATATTGCTTACAAAAATAACATACAAAATATATAAATGTCAAATAAGTAATGGTGAAATTGTTACTATTATATTAAACCATTCTTATTTGAGTTGTACGAATGGGATTAAGCTAGTTGCGATGTTCTGCAACAAACGTAGTGTATACTTATTACAAAACGTATACTATTTGCACAATAATATTATTTTACTATTTCCAGTTTTTTATTTATGGAATACAGAATTTCCCGCAAAAATACTCAAAACAGTACTATAATGACACATAGTACCTCGAAATGACAAATAAGCAACTACTACTTTTTATATTAACAGTTGCAAGGTATCAGGTATTTGTGTATCCGTTTTAAGGTCCTTAATTTTATGCCTATTGTAAAAAGGAAATCTATGGTATGTACAGCTGCAGTATTTTTTCTCCACCTAAAACTTCTTTACACTTTGAATTCAAAATAATTAATGAAGCAAATAAGTGACATTAAGAATTCACCATACCATTCAAATCTGTGAGAAGCGTGGACCAATTCTGTACTACCCTGTATGGTACATTTTTTATATACTGAATTAATTCAACGAAATAAAAAGCAAAATCCTACGCTATTGTATTATATGATACAAAATTTTAATTTTTTTATTGAGTTACTTTTTTCGTACAAATGATCTTTAAAATTATCAATAGGAATATAACCTTACAAATTTTTTACGTTTAAAAAAACATATTAAAATGTTCTTCACACTTATATCCAGATATTACCCACAAAAAACATACAATTGAAAGGTCCATTTGCCTCCAAAATTACATGTTAGTTGACAGCTGTCGAACATAATACACAAATCTCATATCTTCCAGCTGAAAAACTCACAATCAAGTTTGATAAATACTTCTAATACCTTCATACAATTATTACGACTCCGAACAAACAAAACGAAACTGATATATATATATATATATATATATAAATCCTGCTATCAATATTGCGTCCTTTCATAACCCAGTCTTATTGCGTCCACTAGACAAAAGATTATTCAAGTATATTACTCTCTACGAAATATCACGTCGATCGCTCCCTTTAAAGTTTGTCTGCGTGGCTTTAAGTGAATATTTTTTTTCATATGGCGTACCTTAGTGACTCCTTTCATTCTGCTAACATTATTGCGACCACTGTATATTTTTTGTACAGTTTCCATACCATCTCACGCACATTACTGAATCCGCCATGTTGCCTGATTTCCCGACATTAATGTTCTAAAAATAGCTTTATTTACATTGCATACAGTAAACTGAACTACGTGTTCTCCATATACATTTTCGATATATTCGATTATGTGCATTTTGTGTTGCATTTTTACCTTGCCAGGCTCGTACTCTTACGTGAATAACTGTGTATATTAAAAATTACTAGCCAGAAGACAAAACAGAAGTTTTAATACTTCATTTTATTATAATATTAGCACTTGTTTTCAAAGAGAAAAATAAAAACTTATCACTGGGAAAAAACGTAAAAAAAAATATCGAGTTATTTGGACCTTTTGACGCAAATGTTGTTGCCGCCATCATGTGAATGTGGAAGTTTGATTATCATCATACGACTTCTTCTTATATGAATTTTATTCTTGATACAGAATCAACAGAAACAACGTAAGCGGATATAGTTACAAAATGCATCCCATGTGAATCATACAGAGTGAGCCAATCTATACGAGTTTTTTTTGTGATTTTATTAGGAATGTTTGTTGACTAGTTTTGAAAGGCATGTTTCAAAAAGTGCTCTACAACCTGTTTGTTGAAAGGCGTCAAAACGTCACACATACTACATCCAAAAAATATTTCTTTAAATACTAAAGAGCGACCTCTCACTACGAAACTGCATTAACAGATTGTATGTAAACAAATATTGTATTGGCGTTTATTTCAGTTACTTTAGTTTGTGATAGCTACCCTGTAAAAACTTTATTTATTATTTTCACTGATAAGACACCCAGCCTGCTATTTAATTTTTAAAGAAGTTGTTTGCCTTTTTAAAATAAAGAAAAGTGGATAAATACTAAAAGAATCTAGAGAACTTTAAATTTAACCAACAAAGAATTGGGGTTACATTTGAAAAAGTGAATATCGCATCTTTGACATTTAATCGAAAAACTGACTACGCCTTGTTGTAGAACATCCTTCGAAACATATCATACCGTAAATAGTTAATCAATTCCTAATAATAAACTCACTAAGGAAAAAGTAGTATAGCCTGAATAACCCTGTATAAATATTATACAGTTTTTAATTCACATTTTGTTTGCTTATTTACAGTGTTAAACCGTATTAAAATCGAAAAAAATAAACATTTAAATAAGAAAATATTATTGTTTACTATCTATAATAGGAATATAGTCGGTTGATGATAACGTAATTAGTTCGTATTTTTAACGAAATCAGGTACAACGCATACCTCTTGCCCACTTTTTTACTACAAATGTGATAATATATTAATAAGATCGCAACTGGCATCAATGAATAATACTTTGAAAGCGTAGGATAGTTTAAAATTGTAAATCTCACTTTATAATTTTTTTGTATTAGGAAAAATGGTTCTAATGGTTTCACGGCTAATACTCAGCTCCTGCTCCATCATTCTCAGTGTCAGTCGTCGATCAGCCGCCACAAGTTGTCGGACTTTCGATCGTTACGGGGTTTCTCGTTGTGATCGGACGACCCGGCTTCTGATCATCGTAAAGGTCCTGCCGACCTTCACGAAATCTGACAAACCACTGGAAAACGCGAGTATGGGACATGGAATCATCACCGTACACAGTTTTCAACATCTCGAATGTCCCCGTGGCCGTTTTCCCCAATTTGAAACAAAATTTAATGTTCGCTCTCTACTCCATGTTTGACTTGTGTCACATGTGACAGCTGCACTAACTTGTTCATTCACATGCACAGCCTACCACGCAACATGACAGGATGCCGTTTTAACTACAAAGTGATTTTCTAAAAAGTCAATTGCAGCAAGCCTAGAAAAAAAGCTATTCCGTCAGCAGTCAGCTGTAATGAGCTTTGAATGACATTTACCTGTATGTCAAACTGTGTGACAGTTCAGGTAGTTAAAAATTTTGGCCCAACAAAATGTGAAAATGAACAAGTATTTAGTTGCAACTGATTT